>PVHP010010423.1:0-47695 GCA_004024765.1 Zapus hudsonius
CTCACCTGAGTCTCCTAACATTTTGGAAAATGCTGACTTCTGCCTTGCTCAGCAAGTATGGCACCCACCTGAGCTGGGGTGCAGTCCATGAGGTCCACCTCACACTGTATGCTCCCCTTCTTTCTCTTGTCAGGAGAAAGACCTCAGTCCCTGGACAGGGTCAGCTACAGAGCCCTAAGGAGCTTGTGGTATGATTACTATGTCAATTATTGCTACTCCCATTTAGTTAAATTAAATCTACTCTTCAACTATTTTGGAAAAAAAATCAATATATGACACACGTATCTCCTTTGCCCTGTCTTCTTCTTTTCTATTTAGGTACATTTTAATGGTTCCGTGTAATTCAGAAAGGAAATCGAAAATGAAAGCTGCCAGGATGAATTTGTCACGGATCAATTTCCTTGTATTTGGGACAATCACTAATGCACCGGAGCCCAGCCACTCTCTCGTTCTGAGGTTGTCATAATGGACTTTAGTCGATATGGCTTTTGATGGTAAAATGCACCCTCCGTGACCCCCACCTCATCCCTCCTGTCATCCTGTCTGTGCCCAAGACAGTAAATGGTTGTGATAAGCTATTTTATGTTATGACACACATTTTAAAATGTAAAACGTGTTTGCAACCCTGAAATTCCTGCTGCCTAGTCAACGGTCACTTTTCCTCATTCACAGACTCACCACTCAGGAACAGAGAGGTGTGCTGTGAATGACCTGTGCTCTCCCAGAGAGGAGAAACAAGGGACCCTGGCAGATCTCAGGGTGGGGAGGGTGTTCTGAAACAGCACTACACAGAGGGAGCCCCGGACAGCAAGGAGGCTCACAATAGGTGTTCCTGAGTGTATCAGTTACCTTCTCATTGCTGGCACAAAATTCCTGAGCACCCATCAGTAACAACACACTTCGGCCAGGAAGACCGGGATGAGTACTAAGATATACAGGATCCCTTGCCACAAGGACTAATACAGACAGCCCACGGAGGAGGATATACAACTGATCAGGGATGGGGAGGGGGGAATTGAGGAATTCGGGATAACAACGCATGGTTTGCCCACTAAATAATGTAACTTATTATGGACAATAAATATATATTTTTAAAAAATCAGTTTAAGGGAAGAAGGGTTTATTTCAATTCACAGTTCTAGGTTATAGTCCAACCTGGAGGGGGAAGGCACAGTGGCAGGAGCTTGAGGCAGCTGGTCACATTCAGTCCACAATGAGGAAGCAGAGAGAGATAAATGCTGATGCTCAGGCAGCTCTCTGTGTTATATAGTCCAGGAGCCCAGCCCATGGAATGGAATGGTGTCACTCACAATCAAGGTGGGTCTTCCCATCTCAATTAACAAATCAAGATAAACAGAAATGCACAGAGAAATGCTAACCTAATGTACATAATCCTTCACAGGTGATTCTAGGTCATGTCCATTTGACAATCAATGTAAACCATCACACTGTGGCCTGAGACCTCTCAGTGGTGGGGTGGGTAAGGGCTGTTGGCTAGATAAAGTAGATTCTGGAGAGTATAGTGAGCCCTGTGATTCCACAGGCTTCAAACCCCAACATTACAGTGAGCAAGAATCTTACCCCTGACCACAGCCCTTGGGGAGAGGCCCCATGTTATCACTGAGTCATGGTGTGGGACACATTGGTGGGTAGCCAGAGAATGGCCCAACATTTGTGGTTTAAGGGCAGAACAGCTATGGCTCCCACATCCCCTGTCACTTCAGTCCTGCAGACTCCTGCTTAGAAAGTTCCACAGGTCTTGCAGAAATGCATTTCCCCCCACAGGCAGATGAATCTTGCTATTGCTTAACCACCCACCCAAGCCTCTCTTACTTTAGACAACTTCTGTCATGCCCACATTGCATGATGGTAGAGACCTGAGAGGTCCTCTAGATCTGGACTGCAACAGTCACCTTCCCACTGACAAAACACCCAACCAGAAGCAGCTTATGGGAGAAAAGGGCTAGTTTCTGGTTACAGTCTTGAGAGGAAGTTTCATCATGGCAGAGTGGAGGCTAGATATCACATCTTGTCATATCAGCTGGGAGGCAGCAGCAAGAGTGAGCAAGCCAGATAACACCCAGTAGGGCTGAAACAATAAACCTCAAGGCCCGTCCCTAGTGACACATCTCCTTCAGCAAGGTTCCACCTACCAAAGGTTCCATCACTTAGAGACCAATTATGAAGCTTATACACACACACACATGAGACTGGGGACATTAAACACTCAAACCATCACAACACCAGCCACAGTTCAATCAGTGGACTATGAAACAGTAGAGATAGTCCCACCCAACCCATGTTGACATGGTTATGCCTTCCTGGAAAATTAAACAAGAAATCATAATGCAGTGACTATGTTTGTCCAGTGTTAACATAACTATCCTACATTCTAGTGTTGATTACAATCTATTTTTCTTTATATCCAGATGTATATATCCCTTTAAAAAGCAGATAGATGTCTTATATACAATGTAAGGTTGAATTTCAAAATAGATCTCAGGCTGGAGAGATTGCTCAGTGGTTAAGGCACTTGCCTACAAAGCCTAATGACCTGGGTTTGATTCCCCAGTACCCACATAAACCTAGATGCACAAAGTGTCACATGCATCTAGAGTTCTTTTGCAGTGCCTATTCTGTCTCTCTTCTGTCTCGCTTTGCTTTCAAATTTAAAAAAGGAGAGTTCACAGTCCTAGTCTTACATCAGCAAGTTTAGTCCATTTACATTTATTGTGTTTGCAGGTGCCTGCACTTCTTGCTACCGTCTTAGATATTGCCATTGGTCCTCCTCTACTCCATCCTCTCTCTCCTTATCCCATCTTTACTCCACTCTCTCCTTTCTTGCCCATCTTTTATGGCATGGGTTAGTTTCCTGGTGCAAGTTTGGGCAAGTCACCCAGGCTCTCAAGACCCATACTTGTAAAGATAAGAGCAGCAATGTATTCCAGAGAACACACAGGGGGGACTAAACAAGTGACCATGCACAAAACATTTTCAGATGTAACTGGTGTATCATTAAATGTGCTGGATTCATAGGGTTGATTCTCCCATCCAAACACCAACCAGAACCAACCTTGCTTAGCTCCCCGATCAGTGTCATATGACTAGATTGCTACAGTTTCTTTCTTTCTTTCTTTCTTTCTTTCTTTCTTTCTTTCTTTCTTTCTTTCTTTCTTTCTTTTTACTTGCATGTGTACTGTGGTGTGTGTGTGTGTCTGTGTGTGTGTGTGTGTGTGTGTGTGTGTGTGTGATGCATATGTTTGTGCCCTGTGGTAGCTGGAGTGCAAAATTGGGGATTCCATGCTATTGCTCTTCTGTTCATTCTTATCTGAGTCCAAATCCCTCACTGATCCTTGTGCTTGCCATTTTTTTTCATGAGCTCTGGCCATTCTCAGGTCTCTGCTCTCCTCAGGACTGGGGTAACACACATGCATGGCCATCCACAGATATTTATGTGGGTCAGAGGGACAAAACTCCAGCGAGCTCTCAGGCTCCTCCAGTGCTCATTTTTGCACTGGAATTGTTCTTAACTGCTGAGCCATCTCTCCAGCCTGGTACTAGCTTCTTATTCCATTTTTCTTCTACTTTGGAATTTATGTACCATTTCTAGCTTTTACTGATTCCCATGTAATGTTGCTATACATTTTTAACAAAGTTCAAGGAAACATTGCAACTCTCCTCAAATTAATGCAAGAAACTTAAAAAATCATAGCTCTGCTGACATGGGTGTTATTTGCCAGAATTTTAAGCCTGCCTTTTAAAACCTCTTATAGGTTAATTGATTATTTTACATAAATGATTTTTTATCATAAAGAATGGGATGTAAACTTCTAAAAACAGCCCTGGGCTCTGTGAGTTTGCAGTGTGGTTTAGATGAGCCCATTCTTTGCTGTGCTTACCATCCATCTGGTACCATCCATCTGGCTTGCCCCTATCCTTTATGAGGTCATTTCCCTTCTCCTGACTATTAACCTTTAATTACCTTTAAGGCTATGTGACAGGGAATAAATCCACTCCATTGGTCTATTTATTTTTTTTCATCTACATTTTCCACTTGTTTCTGAAAGATTGCTTTGCTTGTGCTTAGGGCCATCATTTTTCTCTCAGGAGTTTAAGGATATTTCACTTTCTTCTAGATTCCAATTTGGCATTTGGGATCCTTCCTGCCAAACTAATGATTACCTCTTTGTATATATTCTTTATCTTGCATATTTTTGTTAGATGCCTTCTTCTCTTTCGTATTGTGAATCTCAATGTGTCAGAGGCAAATTCTTTATATGTTTTCCATAAAGGATTTAATACGTTTCTTGTATCTGTGGTTTTATGTCTTTCATTGTGGAATATTCTTAACCATTATTGCTTAAAATAGTAGTATTTTCTCTTTTTCCCCTCTTCTTTCTCTCTCTCTGGAGCTCCAAATAGATTTACGTAAACCATCATACATGGTTGTCCAGTCTTATTTGTCTTCTCTGTAATTCTTTACAGTACATTATAGGTTATTGCTTGAGATATAGCTTATAATGCAACAATTCTTTCCATAGTTACACCCAATCTGCTTTCTAAAGTGTAGCTGAAATTTCCACTTCAATAAATATTTTTCTCAGTTCAAAAGTTCTATTTGTCTCTCTGCTCATGTCTGCCTTGTGCATCTTCTTTGTATTGTCATTCTATCTCCTACTACTTTAGGTGTTATAGCCCATTCTTACTATGACTATACTAGTGTTTTGCTTCTTGGGAGAGAACACCTGAAAGGTGTTTCTGTTGACTTCTGCTCATGTGAGTTTGTTCCAGACATTCTTAATAAGGAATTCATGGAGGGTGATCTCCCTTGCATGTGACTGCATGGAGAATGTCTTTGCCTCAAAATGGGGTTTCCAATCACTTATGCCATGACCCTCTGGAAGCTATGCTCTTAGGGGACTCTCATGCCCTCTGCATTTCCAAGCCTAATCTGGAGTTCCAGGGTTAACATTTCTCCCCTTTGAGGATGAAGCTCCTCACCTGCAAAGAAGCTTTGATTGAGCATTCAAGAGGGTGGAATCAAGAGACCACTGATTAAAACACAAAGCGGACCCCACTGAGATCATCCAGGAACAGCTGTGCTCTAATTTTCTCTGCTCATGCTTTCCTTCTCAGCACCTACACACATCATCATTTTTAATTTTCAATTGACAATTTTACATGTACATAATGCATTTGGATCGGAATCTCCTCCATCACTCTTTTGTCTTCTCTCCCCCATACCCTTTCCACTGAACACCTTCTGCCCTCTAACCAGTCCGTCTACTCTTTGATGTCTTTTGTTTCTTTCATGTTTAGCCATCCTTCATCAGGATCTGAGAAATGTTATACTGTGAGGTAACACAGGTGTAGAAAGATGAGTACCACATGTTCTCTTTCATATGAAGATCCTAACAGTGAATTTTGAGATTTGTGAGTTGGAGTAAGACTCATTGTTTTCTCAATGAATTTTTTTAAATAAATATTTTATTTATTTGCAAGAAGAGATAGAAATAGTGAGACAGAGATAGGAAGATAGATGGATGGATGGATGGATGGATAGATAGATAGATGATAGGTAGATAAAGATAAAATGGTGCACCAGGGCCTCCAGCTGTTGCAAATGAATACCAGATGCAGATGCATGCACCACTTTGTGCAACTGGCTTTACATGGGTACTGGGGAATTGAATCCAGGTTGTTAAACTTTGCAGGCAAGCACTTTAACTACTGAGCCCTAAAATATTTGTTTTTCATGATGTCAAACATGTACATATTGCAATTTGATCACACGTATACCACATCCCCTTCCTTATCCTTTCCTGTCTTGTGCCCCTCTTTCTTCCCACTGCTTACCAATGGCTATGCCATGCCTGGTAACAAATAACTGTTATTTGATCCCCAGGAATTGGATAGCCTCCCAAGCCCTACCCTTTGTCATAACAGAATGCTAATGGACCCCATCTTGTGCAGGTCATGTGTAGGTAACTACAGCTGCCCTGAGTTCATGAGTGCAATGACCTTGACATGTCCAGACTACAAAGTACTATGGTCCTCATCCCCATCTTCCAGCTCTTTCCAGCCCTTCTTCTGCAGTATGTCCAAAGCCATGGAGTGGTTATCACATTTGCCTGACCTATTCTCATTGAAAGCAATCCTGGAATATGGGATTCACAAGAACATAGTCAAAGGTAAGGGATTTTCTCAATGTAGTCACTTCATGTCCCTGTCACACTAGTACATAGTAGCTCATTACACATCTCTTACCAACTGAATGGATACTCAAGGGACTGTCCCAAGCTTGTGGAGGAATAAACTGCAAATTCACATGCACCACTCCCTGACCACCATACCACAAGCAGTACAAAGTGCTAGCCTGGGGAGAGCTAAGGGTGATCCCCATATCTTTCAACACTCTGAGCATATGTCGCTGTTCTTGTCTGTAAGTGTGGTCTACCCACAGGATAGCACTGTTCCTATCTTGGTGGGTATGCCTTCCACAAAGAATGACTCCCTAGCTCTTTCTTTCTTTCTCTTCCTTTCTCTCTGGAGCCCCACCTCTCTCTCTCTTTCTGTGTGTGTGTGGGGGTGCATATGCACATGTATGTGTGGACTGCAGAGGCACACATAGGGTATCCTTCTCAATCAGTCGTCTCTTTAGCTTCCCAAGGCAGGGTCTCTCACTTGAGCATAGAGCTCCCTGGTCCAGCTAGTCTAGGCTTCCAGCTTGCCTCTGGGATCTCCTGTCTCCTCCTCTCCAGCACTAGGATTATAGGCAGGCTGTCACATCCACCTAACACTTATCTGGGCACTGGAGATCTTGTGTGACAAGCCAATTACTGACTGGAGCCATCTTCCAGCCCCTGTTTTTTGATCCTATATCTGGATCAAGGGTTCTCACATTGAAGGGTGCATCAGAGTCCCTTGTGGCCTTATTGAGACACATACCACTGCCTCTACCTCTAGTATTACCCACTTGGTATGTCTTGTGGCAGGGGCAGTGGGGGGACTGAGAATGCACAGGCCTGTCACATTCCTGGGACCTTCTGGCCAGAGTCCACTCTGTGGGAAGTCCTCATATGAAGCTTTCTCATGGTACTACTCTCGTGGTTTGATCCAGGTGTCCCCCACAAACAAATGAATGTGTTCCCAGTGATCGATCCTCCCCTGATGGCAGTTTGGGTTGCATAACCTCGCTGGAGCTGTGTTGTCGGGGGCAGATTTGTGGGGTTTATAAGCCAGCTTCCCCTTGCCAGTGGTTGGCACACCTTCCTGCCATTGTTTGCAATGCTGTGGTGGAGGTGATGTCCACCCCTCTGCTCATGCCATCATTTTCCCTGCCAGGATGGAGTCTCCCCTTGAGTCCATAAGCCAAATAAACCCATTCTTCCACAAGCCGCTTTTGCTTGGGTTCTTTCTGCGCAGCAACTAGAAAGCTGACAACAAAAACTACCCTCCACACGTCTCTTCTTTTTTTTTGGGGGGGGGAGGAGGCTCCAAAGAGAACCTGAGAACTGGATGGCCAGAGAGGAGTAAGAATGCATGCTGCATTCACTGCACCTGGTGGAAAGAAGACACAGCCCCAGCCTTGGGCTTTCTGAAAGTGCACTTGAGGCGAAGCGCCAAGCGGGCCAGGGAGAAGCGGGTTTGACGGGTACAAATTGCAAGTCCTCATATGCAAATGTGTAATAATCAGTTGTTACAGCAGAGCACCCGTTATCCCATCCCTTCTGGAAGGATGACATCTCCCGCCTCGTTTCCCCAGGAAGATTGATGTCCTTGTGTGGAGCTTCGACAAAGGCTCCTCAGTGTTCCTTCCCATGCTCCTCTTCCCCTCTCGCAACCACTAGAGTAAATGTGCTGTAAAAGATGGGGTGTCACTGTAATTAGTTCTTCAGCAGCAAGATGGCTGGTGATTTATAGGAGGGTGTCCATGTACCCCTTTGTTCTTAACCCGGAGTCAGTGGCAAAATAAGAAAGTCTAACACAGCCATGTGAGCAAACTGGTTTAGTTGTATTCTAGACAGAGTATAACCCATCAATATTGTTATTAACATCTGAAAAGGAGGATATTAGGCAGACTTTTCCTCATTTTTCTTTGGCCACTTATGACATCTAATGTCTGAGTCATCAACATGCCACTCTGATGTTCCATCTCTTCCTCACCCTCAGTGTCCCTTTCCCGGGGCTCAGGACACCCCTTACATAATAGGTGTGATTTGTTATGTTGCACACAGACTAGGTCCTTCCTGGGGGCCAGGATTCATGTAGGTATTCTGCTCCTTCAACATGGGCCATGGTCCTCTCCATCTGGTTAAGATGAAAAAGGTTTTGAAGAACGGCAGAGGACACCCTTTCCAGGCCTCTGAGCAGGCATGAGCTACTCTTCCTCCTCCATCACCCTGTTCCTGTCTTGTGTACACAGGAGGGAGTCACAGCTGGGCCCAAATCTCACCTGATTTCTGCAGTCATCACTGAAGGATATGAGAGGAGACTGGGGCCAGGGAGATGGAGGAGAGGAGAAGGAGGTGAGGTATAGGAGCATCAGCCCAAATTAAGTTTCATAAGGCAACCTGATTGAGCTAATTAGAACAAGAAAACTAAGTAAACTAGCAAAAGTAAATGGGAACTTCTATAACTGACAAAGCGTATTGGATAATCTGGTTTAGTGGTGCAGTGACAGTGATGCCTAATTCCAGAAGAAACTAAGGCACCCATCTGTGGCTCATCAGAAAGACTGTAAGGATATAGGCGAGGTCAGAACTAAGTTACTCAGCTGCTTCCTTTTCCAAACTCACCAAGGGAGGAAAGATGTTAGAGTGATTCATGTCCCTCCCTTAACAGAGGGGAAGCCAAGGGAGGAATGTCCCATTTTGCATTCTGACAACAGAGGTTTCTAGGTGACATCCTAAGTGTGGGCAGAAGAAGAGTGTGTGGGGGTGATCATGAGGTACCGAGCTGAGAGACAACTGGAGAAGGGGGGGGTCAGGGGTGTTCTGTTGAATGCTTCCAGCTGTCTTGGTCCTGATAACTAAATTCTTCTTTCAGATACTCACTTCTTTCCAACATGGTGGATGGAATTTCAGAGCAAAAATCTCTTGCATGGGAGAACGGAACGAGGTGGAAGCCTGTTAGAGGCCTGTTTTACAGTCTTGTTGGAGACAGTATTTATAGGTTCCTGGCTATGGTGGTGCACCTGTTGTACTGTAAAGGAGAGCCTCTATCCACAGTGAAGGGAAAGCAGGGTGTGCCCCCTCAGGGTTGTCGTGCCCATGAAGGCCCCCACTGCCCCCACCAGTCCTCACCTCTGCTCCACTGGCTGCCCATCAACCCTGCCTGTCCACTTTCCTCGCAGAAGAAAAAAGTAGGAAAAACTTCTTTTACCTTAGTCAGTGCCCACTGGGCTCTGGAGGAAAGATCACTCTGTCTTTCTTTAAAACCATGTTTAGGGGCCCTATGTGGTGACCCCCAAGGTGATAAGACACACTGACCAGCAATGAGAAACTACCATGAAACAGACAGTGATGTGGAAGAGGAGGGTGTGCAGCGGAGGAAGGAGAAGTCCAGAGAATTCATCCAGGGGTGTCATCCTTGGTAATGAACTTCTAAGAAGTCGGGCACAGTTCCCTGAGGCTGGCCAAGACTGGCTGCTTCCCCCAAGAATGGTCCAGATGTTTCTTCTGCTGGAATGCCAAGTTAAAGGACATCACAGTTCTGGGCAGATGGCTCAGTAAGCAAAGTGCTTGTCATTTAAACATGAAGATCTGAGTTTGGATCCTCAGCACCCATGTAAAAGCCTGTCTAGCCATGTAAAAGCATGACTGCAATCTCAGAGCCTGGGAAGCAGAGACCGGGATCCCTAGGGCTCACTGGTTAGCTAAACTAGCTGAATGAGTGAGTTCCAGGTTCTATGAGAGACCCTGCCTCAAAAAGATAAGGTAGAGAGCCACTGAGGTAGACACCTGATGTCACCTTCTGGCATCCATTTGCATGGGCACCCCCCCCCCCCGAGATATACTCATGCAGCCCCAGGCATATGAACATGCATACGCACATGTGAATATGCATATACTTATGCACCCACACATGCACATACGAAAGCCATTCCTCACCTTGCAGTGACTTCTTTGGCTCCTATGTCTTGCTAATGGGAGGAGGTTCAGTCCTCCCAGTCTCTACTTCAATCATCTCCTAAAGATACTTAGGGCTCAGGAGAACTCTGGCAGTAAACCTCTGCAGGCTTGCGCCAGAGTCTTCCATGAAGGCTCTCTACTGCCCCCTTCCACATCCTTACCCAAGGAATTTGCACCTAGATCAAGAATCTTTGAATGACAGCTCATTGTGGGAGGTAGCTACTTACTGGGTCAGGGAGCCAGAGGACAGCATCCTGAATGGAGTAGAACGATCCTGAGGAAAAGAAGCCCGATGTGCTTTTCTCTAACACCAAAGCCCATCTTTTTCTTTATCTCCTTGCTCATTTCATTAACCCCATCCCACCCAGAACATGGTGCTTGGAGAGGCAAATCCACCGCAGCCTTGTAAAAAGCAGTGTTCACGCAGATGGCTTGATGGATTTACGCCTTTAATTAAGCCAACGTCTCTGGAAACGCACTGGCTGGGCTGTGAAGCAGATGTAGCGTCACACGCATTACAGTCAGTGATCTTGTTATGTTTTCTCTTTAATTACGGCTCCAAGGGCAACCGTTTAGCATGTGTGTGTGGTGGACTCAGACAACTGCGGCTACAGTGATTGAGGGGTCAGCCACGGGGTCCCCATTTCTCTGTCCTTGGGCCCTGCCTTGCTCCTGGTCAGATAGCAGCATCTCCCAGTTCCAGCAAGATTGCATGTAGAAGAGTTATGGGCAGCTCCTGAAATAAAACACACATCTCCATGTTTAAGAACAACTGCACCCCTAGTAGCTAGTCAGAGTGGAAGCAATTCCTATTATAAGTTTCTTTTTGATTGATAATAACTCACTCTGAATATAGCTCAAAGGCTCAAATCATTTCCTGTTGTTCTTGGCTAGAAAACAAACTCTTCCTCCCGTATCTTTTAAAAAGCTTTTAGAACTTAATCCATTTAGCCATCTCGGGGATAATGAAAAGCCAAAGGAAACGAAACAAAACAATAGTCCATATTCTGCTTAGTGTCTCATAACTTAAAGCCAGTCAGGGCTCTTACCCTGGCTGGCTCTGTTCTCATCATTTGACCAGATTAATTCCTCAATGAAATCAACACCTTCTACTTTGTCTCACAAGAGAGAAAACACAGGTTTCCTCTCATCTCCTGGCAGGGTTAGGGATCCAGACATGATGGGAACTTCTTCGGCTGGCTGTGTGTCTGATATTTACGTCTTTGCTCTATCTAAATTATTTCATCTTTCCTTTGATTCCATTTCCTACAACCTCATTAAACTCAGACAATATTGTCAGAGTCCTTTTATAGGCAAGAAAGTGTCCTACATTGATCAAGGAGCTCTGGAAGATATGAGTGCTTTGTGACATCTTCTGTGAGAACAGAAGTTTTCCTCACTGAAATCTAAAGTGAGGTTTGAGCCTAGATGGCAGCTTTCCTTACTGGCTGAACAAAAGATGCCTCCAGAGGGCATAAGCTGCCCCCTCCAGAGGGCACAAGCTGCCCCCTCCAGAGAGCACAAGCTACCCCCTCCAGAGGGTACAAGTTGCCCCCTCCAGAGGGCACAAGTTGCCCCCTCCAGAGGGCACAAGTTGCCCCCTCCAGAGGGCACAAGTTGCCCCCTCCAGAGGGCACAAGTTGCCCCCTCCAGAGGGCATGATCTGCCTCCTCCAGAGAGCACAATCTGCCCCCTCTGGAGGGCACAATCTGCCTCCTCCATAGGGCATGAGCTGCCCCCTCCAGAGGGCACAATCTTCCCCCTCCAGAGGGCACGAGCTGCCCCCTCCAGAGGGCACGATCTTCCCCCTCCAGAGGGCATGAGCTGCCCCCTCCAGAGGGCACGAGCTGCCCCCTCCAGAGGGCACGATCTTCCCCCTCCAGAGGGCATGAGCTGCCCCCTCCAGAGAGCACAATCTTCCCCCTACAGAGGGCATGATCTGCTCCTTCCAGAGGGTATAATCTGCCCCCTCCAGAGGGCATGATCTTCCCCCTCCAGAGGGCACAAGCTTCCCCCTCCAGAGGGCACGAGCTGCCTGCTCTGTGACTTTCTTCACACCCCATGCTCCTACTTACAGATGAGCTCAGGATACTGATTCCAGAGTATAGCTCACTAGGTGAGCATTGTTTCCATGCCAATACAGGATGCACCACTTTCTTACTGGTTTAGCAAAAGACACCCCAAGAGGCCAAGGCGGTTCCCATGACTGCAGAGTTAAGTTTCATACAGCTCACACTTCTATCTACAGGTGAGCTCGGGACACTGATCCCAGCACACAGCTCCCTGGGTGAGCATTGTTTCCATGCCAGCACTGGATGCACCATAGTGGGAGATTACATATTCGGTCTGCAGTGCCTAAGCAAACTCACCTTAGAGGTCTATCCTCAGCCCTGATGAGTCACACTCATGTGCATACCCAAGTGCAGTGCACATCTACAAAGCACACAGCTGTGAATGAGTGTGCAACAAACATCAACATACACACACATGCAGATACACATGTATGCACAGCCCACATATGCCTACATGTCTATGAAAATAGCAACCCGTGTACACACATGAAAGCACACATTGACCTGCCTTGTCAGTCAAGTTCTGTTATGAACCTGATCTGAGGAATCAAGTGACATATTCCTTGGGCAGGTCTGTGAGACTATTTCCGGGAAGGATTGATGGAAAATGGAAGACCTTTCCCCAGAGTGGACAACTCTTCTGATGGTGGACTATATATAAAGAACCTCCAAGAGCATGCAGAGCCTTTTGCCAGGCTGCTCTTTGTACTTGCTGGTAAGTATAGTCTTTGCAGATATTGGAATCCAGCTTCATCAGTCTTCTAACATGGACTGAAGACCCAACAGCTTTCTGGGAATCCTCCAGGCCTTCAGTGCCACATTGGGACTACTGAGGCATCCAGCCTGCAGACAACTATTGTTGGAATGCCTAGCCTGTGTCCTGTAAGCCGATCTAATAAATCCTCTTCTATGATGCATACTCATTCTTCCAGGGTGATTCATTCCTCTAGAGGATCCTGACTAATTCACGTGCTTATACATCGGCACGCAGACACCCAGGCTCACATTCGATCACCTGTGCTACTGTTCTCCTTCCTGCTTGCTTATGCCCAACAATTGTCCTGTGATTCTCCACTGCTCAAAATAAACTTGCAAAAGGGCCATTGTGCACAATCTTGGAAACACTGTCACAGACCTGGACCTGTGCTGTGTACGATGGCTTACCTTGCTGGTCCTACCATGCATGAGGGATGGGCTTGGAACTGGTTCCCAGCGGATCAATACCCAGCCATGTGGTGGCCAGGAGCCACCATCTGCATCGTGATAATGTGTTCACCAGGAACAAGATAATGACCTTGTCCCAGCCTGATATTTTTGAGTTTCGGGTCTCTGACTTTCCTTTGCCTTTGATTTACCTTTGATTTACCTTTAAGAAGCAACCCAGCATGGCAGGTTGGTCACACGGACTCAAGATAGAGCCAGAGGGGAGCCTGAGCTCAGCCAGAAGTGGAAGTGGCTCTATCAGCCTGCTGTGGGAGGTGGGGTTGGCATGTGTGAGCTGGAGGCTGCAGTGTTTTCATCTGAAATTATTTGTAACTCGTTTAATCTATTATTAAGCACTTAATGTTTTTTCAGACCTCACTTCTTCTGAAATTACCATTGTAAATGATTCTCAAAGATCAAAGTGAGTATTGCAGGCCATGAGTTTGGAGAACATCTTCATGAGGTCTGTCTGATCAAAAGTAGCGTCACGTGTTGGAGGGAAAAGATGGAATGGCACAGATGCTTTCGTGGTAAGGATCCATTTTGGGGGAAGAAATGGGCCAATGTAGGTCAGAAGTACAAAGCAGAAACGCATACGCAGAGCTAGCAGAGAGTGCCAACCATCGACAGGAGTGCCATGGTTAACAGCGTTGGGTTACAGTCGGAGCTCTGTTCATGGACAGACTTCAGTAGTTATGCCATAAATGGCAGTTCGTTGTCGGGTGTCCCTTAGGGGTCCATTGCAGCTGCAGACCCGATCTGCAGAGTGGCACTCTTGAAAGGGTGAACGTCTAGGATGTGGGGCCAAATGAGAGTCCTTGCATCATTGAAAGCATGTCATTGAGAGTTGCTGTGGGACAACATCTCTCCTTTCTCTCATTCTTCTCTAGTTCAGGGTGTGTTTGCTCCTATAGACATCCGGATGCCATGTTCCCAGCAGAGGCAAGCCAATGAGGCCATCTGATCTTATGCTTAAACCTCCAGGACTGGGTTGGAAAGATGGCTCAGTGGTTAAAGGTACTGCTTGCAAAGCTTGATGGCCAGGGTTAAATTTCCTGTACCCACATGAAGCCAGATGTCTCACAAGCTGTGTATACATCTGGAGTTGGTTTGCAGTGGTAGGAGGCCCTGGTGTGCCCAAACTCTCTTCCTGTCTGACTCTCTCTCAAATAAAAAAAATATATTTTAAAATCTCCGAGACTATGACCTCAATAAACCTTATTCTTTATATAGTTAGTGGCCTCAGGTGTTTCCTTTCTATTTATTTTTTAAATTTGTGTGTGTATAGTGTGGTGTGGTGTGTTTTGCGGTTTGTGTATATGACATGTGTGTGCAAATGTGCATACTCCATGCTTATGAGTGCAGAGGCAAGAGAACAACCCAGATGTTTATGTAGATAAGACAGATCTAACTCTGCCCCTCTCAGGTCCTCATGCTTGTGTGGCAAAGACCTGCTGAACCATCTCCTCAACCCCTCGGGTATTTTTTATAAAGAGTTGGGTCTGAGGAGCAAGGCTGGTGCCATCACTAACCCTAAAGGTGTGGAGGAGCCTTAGGAATGAGGCAAGGAGATAATATTGGAAGCATTTAGAGGAGCAGGTTGGAGAAAACCCCAAACACATAAGCAGAAAATTACAACAACTCTGTAGAGGGCTCAGGAGACCAGGATGCTGACAGAAATGCAGAGAGTACAGGCCACACTGAGGTCTCAGAAGAAAATGAGAACAGAGGTAAGGGCTGCCCTCATCACAGCATGGCACAGAAGTGAGCGCCGTGTGTCCATGACTGAAACCTTGCAGAAAACACAAGAAAGGTGGATTTGCTTATTGGTCAGAGATTTCAAAACATTGAGGCATTCCAGTTATGGTGTGAGCACTATTGGCTGCTTTTAGCCTGCTTTGCAGTCAGATTCGGGAACCAGAAGAAACAGACTGGAAAAAAATTTAAAAGCTTGACCAGAAAGCATCAAAAAAGCATATAAGTGTGTGGCTGAGGAGGGACAGTTGCTAGAGATTTCGGCAAATGAAAAGAAGCCAAGTGGGGCTGTAGGTAGAGCTCAGTGGTAGAGCATGTCCTGAGTGCAATGCAAAAGGAAGGAAGGAAGGAGGGAAAGAAAACAAGAGAGGAAGGAGGGGAGAGAAGGAGGGGAAAGGAGGAAAGAGAAGGGAAGGGAAGGAAGGAAAAGATAGGAAGGAAAGAAAGGGAAGGATGAAAGGAAGGAACAAAGTAAAAAGAAAAGCAAGTACTTTCCATCAGAATAACAGCAATGGTGCTATTAAATCTAGGGTATTTCAGAAATCTTCAAGGCTGACCCAATTCCTAGAGCTTTGAAAGTACAAATGTGTTCCAAAAACCTTCCAGGGCAGCCTCCTTTCAGAAAGGAGCCTTACACATCACTCTATATGCCCAGGACCACCTTGGATTCATCGTCTTACATACAGCCTGCAAAGCATTCTACATCTCCCGCTATGATTCAAGTGGGTCTGGGAGCTCCCGCCACGGGGCAGACCTTGGTGTTATTGTCCACGTGATGCTGGCTTTCAGACCTACAGCCTGCAAAAGGAGTGTGGCCAAGGTAGCTTCCTCTAAGATTTCAGAGGAAAGTTGGGGAGGCTGGGCAGTGTGCTATAACTCAGAGCTCCTGCAGAGTGTCTCTGATGGGGCAATCATCATGGAACAGTGGCTGAGATGGGGCAGGGGAGTGTCCCCAGAAAGGTAGACGCCAGCAATGTGCAATGCCAGGGGATGCTGCAGGAAGCTCACAAAGCATCCCAAGAGGGGCTGGGGAGGTGGCTCAGGTGTTCAAGCATTTGCTGTGTAAACGTGAGGACCTGAGTTTGGATCCCCAGCACCCATGTACAATGCCAGACATGGTGATGTATACCTGCTGTGGTTTTATGAATGGATGTCCCCTTCAATAGATTCAGGAGTTTGTTACAGCTTATAACTTGATCCTAGAGTCCAGCCCTAAAATGCTTTTGGGGCGGATCTGGAACTCCAGCTGTAGGTATGCAGACAGCAGCTGGAGTGCTGCCTGAAGTTCCTGTTGTTTGACTGCCTGAGTGCGCATGCTTTTGGAGTTGGTGGTGGTGGTTTTTCATTCTCTGTGTGGCTCTGTAAGCTTCCAATAAATCCCTTCTTCCTCACATAAACTGCACCTGGTTTGGAAGTTCATCCCAGCAGCATGAGCTGACTACAACACCTGTAATCCCAGAGCTTGGGAGGCAAACATGGGTGATTTCTCAGGGTCTACTGGTGAACTTGTTGAGCTGAATTGATGAGCTATGGGCTTATTGAGAGACGTTGTTTCAAAAATAAGCGGTGAGGAAGCCAACTGAAGTCTAACTCTGACCACGTATACATGCACACACATGCTCCATGCACATATGAACATACATACACACACATGTACGTGCCAAAAATATGCATGCTCAGTGGTCTTGGAGAGAACTATAATTTATGGGTTTCAACCATCTGCCCTGTGATTCCCTTCAGGGTTCTTGGAGGGAACTTTCTCCCATGAAGCCCAGCAATCCTCCTAGGCTTTGATGGAGATTGGTCTCCAGAAACACTGGTAAGTCCATGCCTTGTGGCGCTGACCATTGGACATGCAACATGGGAAGCATGTCTGATGGGGGGTTCAGGCATGTGAAAAAACCTGCCCTTTCCTGGAACACTCATGGCAACCGGAAGCAGAGCTTCCTCCAAGAAAACTGATGGGTGACAAGAAAAGTGAGCTGTAAACTGCCACAGGAGAATTCTTCCACTTTGTAAGCCACATCGATTCCATTTAGCACCGAGCACGTCGAAAGAACCACAACCATGAACCCAGCCGAGCTCCGAGCCACGGAGGCCTCTCCAGTGCCAGCCAGTGAGTCCGTGAAACTTCCCTCCCATGTCTAATTAGCTACAACTTTGACCAGCCCAGTATTTCAGATGCCAAGAAGAGAATTGCTTTTTCTCTGGGAGTTTATAAATTCACAGTTGGTAACAAGCAAGGACAATTGCTATACCACCAAAGTCTTAGCTCCTTAAAATGATTCCTAATCCGTGGAAGTGCCAGGACTGTCTGAGGTGGTGATTGTGAGAGATTTGGAATGGTCACACACTCTCTACAGCCTGGATGACCCCTTGTGCTATTGAAGCCTGGCCCATTCAGTGTGTAAGCTCTGGAAGATGAGGTACATCTGCAGGGTGCTTCCCTTGGCGCTAGCTGCAGCATTACCAGCCACAGAATCCTCTGTCTTGAGGAGGATGCCCCACTGCAGTCTCCCAGAGATTATCATGGTTATAGATTGACCAACTGAGTCACTCTGGCTGGCCCACAGTTCCCAGCTTTTGGACCAAACACCAGCCTCGATGTCCCTTATGAAGTTCTGTTTGAGCTGAGATTAATTTTGAAATCAGAGGAATCAATGAAGCAGGTGGTTCTCTTGTGTGGGGTCACATCCAGTCAGTCAAAAGCCTTAAGAGGAATGTCCCATGTCCTTTGATGGACATCAGACCCCAGCTGCTGATTCTCCAATGGGAACTTGTTAGCCCCACAATTGTGTGAACCAATTCCTTCACATAAATCCCTCTCTTTCCTCTCATCCCTGCTCCATAGATGCATGGATAAGTGTTAATGCAAGTAGACAGTAACTCCTATGTAGGTGACATGTCAATATAGACAGACTCCCTCTTAGTTGTTCCGCTTCTCAGAAAAGTCTTATTGATTATAGATTTCCAAAGCGTACCCACCTCCTGCCCCAGCATTCTCTGGGGTCTGTTTCTAGGGACCTATTTCTACCCATCTCCAAACAGTCTCCCTCTGGTTTGGAAGATGCTTGTGCGCTCTGGCTACAGAAGCATCTCTGCCTTGTGAACAGGAAGCCCCTCCTCTGCAATCTGCATGTACATTGCACTCACTCCATGGCCTGTTTCATCCTCCATTTACAAGTGACCCAAAGTGATCACCCACCACCAAGGAGCCCTCTCTGTATGTCCACAGCATGTGGCATTTATCACCTAGTATTAGATGGGAGCTTTTCCTTTAAATACAACAAAGGCTCATGGGTGTTTTTTTTTCCTTTGACCTGAATACTACTCACCCTTCAGTGCTTAATCAGCAAGAAAAAGGCCCATAGAAAAGGAAATACTAGTAGGTGCTCATGAGCCATGGCTATTTTGTTTGGGGTTAATGTGAGCCAACCTCCTCAGGGATAGTTGTTCTGACCAAAAAGCCTCCCACCAGGAACAAGACAGTGTGTTTCTGTCACTCTGCAAGCTTCAGTTGTCCCAGGCTCACAGTGTGGCCATAAATCTCCCACTGTCCCTGGGCCATATGTCTGTGGTTCCATTTGCCGCATGCCTTGGCTACACTCAGTCGGATGTGCGGTTCTGTCCAAATGGTTCATTTGGACGCATCCATTGCCCAGGCTGACGGCTGTTAGGCTCTGAGACGGAGACATGGAATGGAGGCTGACTGAAGTAAATTAAACATCTGATTGCTGACACGGGTCCAGTCACAAATTAAAGCTCATCTGAGCCTGCATTTCCTGGGCCAGAGCAGTAAGGGAGGATGTGGTGTGTAGAGGCCAGCACCTGCCATGGAGGGGATGGGAATTCCAGCCTAGGACAGAGCTGCTTCCTCAGGATAGACAGAGCCAGGGCACCTCTTAGAGAAAGCTGTCACTCTCAACTCAGGCTGCTTATAAGTGTCCTGGGGGACAGCTGTCTGGGGGGATAGGGCGGTGGACCACAGGAAACCAAGTCCATCCTTTCCAGGAGTGCTTCACTTGGGGAATGACTGCCTGAAGGCATAGGGGGGTGATGTGGAATTTCAAGTACCCCCATACCTTTCTGTGATCCTTCCAGTTATTTCCACAAGGTTAGTGAGTGAGGTGTGCACAGCACTTCCAAATATTTTTATTAAAGCTCAGGGATGGGCCAACAAGCTTTAAGGGTCAAGGGCACATACCTCCTGGGAGTGGAGTCCCTGTTAGATAAGGGTAAGCCTTCCCAAGTTCAGCTACATCCATCTCTGTGTCCCCTATGGATGTCTCTCCTCTGGCTCTTTCTTCCCAGGACTCATTCTCATTGGCTTTGGTACTTAAGTCTGGCTACAGCCTGGCCATATCAAAGCAATCCCAGCCATGTCAAACATTTGCGAATAGCCACCAGGTAATGGCTGCTGGCGTGTTACCAGCACAGCCAATCTGCTTATACTAAAGATCTGGGTCGCTATGCATTAGCTGCATGGAGGTAATAAAAGTCCCTCTCAGAGCAAGAGGTGGAGTTAACTGTGAAGAATGTCACAGTGCGGAATGAGAGAGAGATGGGACAGAATCATAAATAGTCCACTAATGGCATCTGCACCTACTGGGTAGCCAAGTCCTGGGCCATGCCCCGCCTCTCCTAGACTGAAATTGCAAACTTTCTCCCCTAAAACCCAATTTGCATTCCTCCTCCCTCCTGCCCTCTCTTCCTTCAAAGGCCTTAATTTTATGAGTGATTGCTTTGAAGAGGGGGGATCATCACTGGTTTACCAAGAGTCTGTGCAATTCTTAATTACCTTCTAGAGGTTTCTCCTTCATGCCATGCAACAATGTTTTATCCCAGTGTCTTCAATAGCCTCTGCTGGCCCATCACCTCACCCACAGTGAGCACCCACACTAATTCTCACCCCGCTCTGGGCAATGAGCGTCCACAACCCTTCCTGAGGTCCTATATCCTTGACCAAACTCAACCCAATGCCTCACCCATTCCAGCTGTCCAGGCCCCCAACATCCTGGGGTTCTTGTAATTATAACATGCCCAGCATCCTTTGCACTAAGACCTTCCTACTTGCAGTCACCTCTTTCTGGAAGATTCTTCTCCATATCTTCTTGTAATCTGCTTCTTCTTATCTTTTGAGTCTCAGTTCAAATGCCACTCTCAACTCTCTTTCTGTGATCTTTCCAGTGGGTGCAGCAGGACCTCTTGCCATTCATTACAAGAGAACTCCAGATGCATGCATCACCTTGTGCATCTGGCTTTCTTTGGTACTGGGGAATCAAACTTGGGTTGCCATGCTTTGTAAGTACGTGCCTTCAGCCTCTGAGCCATCTCTCCAGCCCTCTTCATGACTCTGATCACAATAGATCATTGTGATCATTGCCCCACATATGTGTGAGGCTTATTGCCACTCACAAGGAAGGAAGGACCATAAGGTCACACATCCAGCCTTCCTTGCTTATCACTGGGTCTCTGTGAATGCAGGGTGGTCACTATGTCTTGAGTCAATAGGCATTCCTTAAAACTGGGACTTTCTTTTGTCTACCCTTCCCTCTGAAGACTTTCCACCCTTCTCCCTTCACAGTTCTATTTTTGAGTGTGTGATGGCGAGGGGTGTATATGCACATATATGGAGTCTAGATGATAATCTTGAGTGACGTTTTCCACCTTTTCTGAGACAGGGTCTCTCAGTGACCCAGAGCTTGCCAATTAGACTAGACTGCTTGGCCAGCACACTATAAGGATTGGCCTGTCTCCATCTTCCCAGCACTTAGATTACAAGTACATGCCACCATGCCTGACTTTTTTTTACATGGGTCCTGGGGATCAAATGTCAGTTCCTCATGCTTGTGGCCCAGGCACTTTACTGACTAAGCCATCTCCCCAACTCCATGGTCATTTTGAAGACAATTTGTGGAAACACATGAAATTGATTGATGGGTCTCTTAGTGTTTCTCCAAACACTGAAATGCAGATTTGGATGTTCAGGTCCTGCATTTTGGAAGTGCCCGATCCCCAGCTGGGCTGTGCACCCCAGTAAGCTCCCAGATACTGCTCTATACTTGAAAGGTTGAGAAACACTGGGGTTAACCTTGACTTTCCTTTCCTCGCCAGCACCCCTGCCCCTCACTGGTTGATTTTTAGCAATCACAATTCAACTATGACCCATGTGAGGCACCATACCAGGCCTTCAGCTGGATCCATAGAGCAGTTCACCTGCATTCCTAGCCCTCCTTCACAATCAGCTCCCCACAGAGCACATGGGTCCAGGCAGCTATGGAAGCCCACAGCCCACACAGCTGAAGCAACTTTCATCCTCCTCCCTCTGGAAGTTTCACCCTAGCTCAAACATTTTCCCCCTTCTTTCCCTTCTGGTCTGAAGCTGGGAAATGTCTGGAAGCTATGAGCCCACTGCTAGACTCCTATCAGAACAAAGAAAATGTCCATTCACTGTACAGTCCTCCACACAGATGGTTGGCTAGAGTGTTAGCTCTAAACACACTTACACACACACACACAAATGGGGGAAGAGAGAGAAAGAGAAAGAGGGTGAGAGAGAGAGAGAGAGAGAGAGAGAGAGAGAGAGAGAGAAGCTCACAAGGTGTTTCCCTGAAACCCTATCCATTGGTGGATTTTATATGGAATGTTGCAGGAGAAGCAGACAAA
This sequence comes from Zapus hudsonius, assembly GCA_004024765.1. Taxonomy (NCBI): domain Eukaryota; kingdom Metazoa; phylum Chordata; class Mammalia; order Rodentia; family Dipodidae; genus Zapus; species Zapus hudsonius. The sequence goes on from PVHP010010423.1 coordinate 21,830, forward strand.
AATATCCACAGGGAGTTCAAGGAACCTTCAGGAACATGGAAGTCATCGGCAGTCCCACAATAGCAGTCTGTAGACCCCAGAGTCAAGGAATTAGTAGCTGCTCAGTCCACTTGGCTGGACACCTCAGCAGTCCTAATCCAGCACTGAAGACCTGAAGGCTTCTGGGAGAGCCGCTGATCTTCAGTCCAGGCTGGAGGGCTGAGTTTACTTGGTACCAATGCTGAAGAAAGATAGCTGAGCAGGACAGATGCAAGTGCAAGTGATGATGTTCACCAGAAACCAGGCAGGAGGAAGAGAAAGACATTCTTTTTTCCTAGAGCTTCCTTACATTCAGCCCCCTTCTGGGAGGACTACCCATTCTGGGGGAAGGGCTTGCTCTGGACAAAGGACTTCTTCCATCAATTAATTCTTCCTGGAAGCAACATCAGAGACCCACCCAAGATTACTGTGGATTACTAAACAGATCAAGTTGACAACAAAATTTAACCATCACAGATACTGACTCCATGAGAGTACATCAAACTCATGCAAGAACGCTGATCTATGGGAGACTCTGACCTCAAGAGAGGACTTTGACCTCATGGGAGGATGCTGACTTTATGGCAAGACACTGATGTTGACCCCAAGGAAGGATATTGTCATCTAAAGACAGGGGTCTGGGTCTTTGTAGGTGTAGAGAAATGTTTGAGCCAAGGTATGTCATGCCTTGATTAGAGCGAGGCAAATACTTTGGTTCTAAGTTATGATGGCCAAAGTACCAGAAGAGTGAGCCCAACACTAGTAAGGGGAAGCTGGCTATAACCCCCATAAACCCACACCCAACAACACACTTCCTCCAGCAAGGCTCCAATTCCCAAATTGCCAGCAGCTGGGGATCAAACGTATGGGACAACTGAGTTTATGGGGCACCTTATTCAAACCACTACACCGAGGGACTTTAAGATGCAGGTGGAAGGAAGGCAAGGATCTCCCAAGCAAGCTCATGTGACATCTTTGCTTTAAGAGGGCAAAGATTTCAACAGAAAGTTAGAAAACATGATGGCATTTACTCAGGGTGTTGGGGAAGGGGGTCTCATTGCTTAGCTTTCAACCCTATGCTTCTGTTTGTCACTGTCATATAAGTTACCATCTCATTGCTGTGACCCAAAGCCTAACAAGAAGTAACTTGAGGAAGGAAAGATTTATGTCACATTAGAGTTTGAGCTTACAGTCCATCATAGTGAGGAAGGCATGGTGGCAGGTTCTTGAGACATTCCATCCACAGTGAGGAAGCAGAGAGCAATGGATGCTGCTGTTCAGCCAGCTTCCTCATCTTTAAAAAGATACTTATTTATTTGCAAGCAGAGAGAGATAGAGAGAAAAGAGACAGAGAGAGAATGGTGAGCCAGGGTCTCTGGCCTCTGCAAATGGACTCCAAATGCATAGGACACTTTGTGCATCTGGCTTTATGTGGGTAATGGGGAATTGAACTCAGGTCGTTAGGGTTTGCAAGCAAGTGCTTTTAACCATTGAGCAACTATTTTTATACACTCCAGGACCCTCTGCCCATGGAATAGCTCACCTATTTAGGGTGGGTCTTCCCACCTCATTTCACCAAATCTAGAAAATCCCTCAGGTATGGCCAGAAACTTTTTTTCATGATATCCCATCAAGGTGACAAGATAAACCATCACAGGTAGTCACTTAAATTCCTCAACAAAATCAAGGCCAATGCTAACTATTATTATTCTATTTTAAAGTTTTTAGTTATTTACGAGGGGAGAGATAGAGAGAAAATGGGCATGTCAGGCCCTCCTGCCACTGCAAACAAACTCCAGGGTATGTGCCACTTTGTACTGGGCGCCGGGGAATTGCACTTTGGATGTGAGGCTTTGCAAGCAAGCACCTTTTAACCACTGAGCCTCCTAATTAGTATTTTACAAACAGAGGGAGAGAAGTAGAAGAAAGAAAAAGGAAGGAGAGAGGAGGAGGAAGGAAAGAAATGAGCAAAGGAGAAGGGAGAGAAAAGAAAGAAAGGGAGAGGAAGGAAGGCAAGGGAGGAAGGAAGAGAGAAGGGGGAAGGGAAGGAAAGAGAAAGGAGGGTTTGAGGAAGTGTGCCTATCCTAAGAAGAACCCTCACCTGGTCTCATGTCCCAGTGGATGGAATGTTGTCCCTCCTGAATCACTGTCCCAAGCTCCCTGAAGACCCTCAAAGGAGACAGTGTCTTCTGCCTCCTTTGTCTATAGTATGCCTGGACTTTTCAGAATAGCCCAGGATCTTTCCTATGGTCCTGTCTGCTGCTGTGGCCCCAGAGCTGAGGTCACACCCTGGATGCCTGTCTGTGAGCAGAACCTTTAACATGGCTTCACTTTGGTAAGCATAGGAGGCAACCTGGCCTTCTATTTCTAAGCCTGCCGCCACCTGTTTATAGTTTTTTTAAATATGCAACAGCTTCGGGTTTTCTTTTTTTTGTATAGAAACCTTCTTTGTGTAAATGTAAATTTGACGAATAAGCAAACAAATATTTCCCATAAAGCATTTACTGTTCATCTTCAAAACACAAATGCATTCCTGCACCTTTTGGGTTTGATGGAAACTGGTTGGAAGGAGAATGAAAGGCAGCTGCGGGGTCTTTCTGTACAGAGTGAGTTCTCCTCCCCTCATCCATCCTCCCTCCATCCCTCTCCACCTCATTTGCATAATGAACATAAGCAGAGAGAGATTGCCTGGTTCTCCTCTGTCCTGGTATGACCATACCCCTGGGTGTGTCCAGAGTGCCTGAGCCCAGGTACAGGGAAGGGCTGTGCTGGAGGGAACCTGGCCGCCACCCCTGCACTGAAGCTGTGCAGGACTAATGCACCCACTTAGCCATTGCCTTGGTTTTGGAAGGAGGTTATGCACAAGGCATTACTCAGATTTATTGCTGTTAATACAGTAGAATCCATGTAATCACCACTTCCTTAATAAACAGCATGTCTGCTTAACTGGGCCAATGGCCAGGGGACAGTCCAGGAGCTCCGCATCAGCTCCTTTTGATGAGTCCACTACCTTTCTCGTGGAGAGCAGACTCCCCACCTCCTCCACCCCACACCTCTGGTGTGGAACCCTCAGTCACCAGAGCTGCCCAGGTCCGCCTGAGCCCCTTGAAGCAAAGGCTTGGCATAATGATAATGAGGGGCTGGGGAGGTAGCGCTGGCCTCTCTCTCTCTCTCTCTCTCTCTCTCTCTCTCTCTCTCTCTCTCTCTCTCTCTCTCTCTCTCACACACACACACACACACACACACACACGCGCGTGGACTTGAGTTCAATCCCCAGTAGTCATGGCAGTAATTACACTCCTGTAATCCCACTGCTGAGGAGGTGGAGACAGGCAGATCCCTGGAGTTTACTGAGCAGCCAGCCTAGCCTCCTTGGTGAGCTCAAAACCAGTGAGAGAGCCTGTCTGAACAAGATGTGGACTGCATATCTCCTAAGGCCTCCATATGCATGTGTACATACATACACACACATACACTCCCACATGTGCCCACCCATGTGTAAGTATGTATGCACGTATGTACCATACACGAAGACTAAAGATCATAAAATAACATAATAACCATTACAACTAGAAATACACATTTGCTTTACTGGAGGAGGTCTCGTGATACCCACACCACAGTCTTCCTGGGCTGGGATAGGCAGGTCTTCATAAATAACCAGGAACCACAGAAGAAATTAAGTACCAAGTTCAAGGTCCGAGGCTGGAAGCAGCAGGTGGAGGATACACCCACCTCACAGCAGTGCTCTTCCCATAGGCTCAGCCACTGTCAGTAGGATCCCAGGTGCCCTACCCACCTCAGCAGAGCGGCAGGAGCCCCTTTTCCAGAATAAGGGGGTGCAGTGCAAAGCGGGAGTATTTCCATCTCCTCTGCCAGCCTTGGAAGAGGGGGAGGGCAAAGAACAGGCTGTCAGGAGTGGGGTGGGATTTTTATTTTCTGAGGCAAATGCAAAACAGATCAAACATTCTTTATTCCAACACCATTTCCCAAATGAAACAACTTTAGCCTGAAGGTAGAAATCAATGTTCAAAGCCCTTACTCATTTTTTAAAAAGCTAAGTGCTGTGTTTAATACATAACAGAACGGCTACTCAAGAGCCCTGAGATGCAAGGCTTCTTGGAAGGACTGAGGTAGTCAGGCAAAGACAGTTTTGGGGTAAGAGAGATGATCCCATTAGAAAAGGCAGAAAAGGAAGCTGAGGAGCAAAATGCGGGCACTCTCAACCTGATCCTATGAAGTCAAGGTTGTCTCCATTTTGATCTATTTATCCCCAGTAAGTGCTGGATTCCTCTGTAACACTGCCTGGGACTAAGGGGGGTGGGCAGGTCAATTGCATTCAAACCTGTACATAAGTTATAAGTTGCCCAACTAGCCTTCCATGTCTTGAAGAGGAGATGCACACTAGACAGAGAGGCACCAAGAATGAACAGAACAGGGTCCTGGCCTCAGAGCTGCCACCTGCAAGGAAAATAATGCCATGATCACATATTGAAGTTCTGTCCAAAAGCTGGCAAAAGGTGTCACCTCCTTTGTTAGGGTAGAAGGAGTTGGCATTAGAGAGGGCACACCCCCTGCAATTTGGAAGGACAGGCCTGCAGCATGGCGTGTGTGTGTGTGTGTGCACTAGATCTAATGCCTGTGCATTAGAGCTTTGAGCACACGTGTGTCCCACTCGCTGACAGCTGCAGTAACTGTGAAGAGCCCCAGTGTCTCCCCAGCCCTCTTGCCCCATTGCCAGTACGTCAGCAGTATTCACAGAGCTGGGACCCAGCCCTTCACTGGCTTCTGCTTCTCCAAGTCAGCATCGCTCAGCTTGTAACTCAGAATTGGGGGAGGAGGGTTGTTTCCTTCCCTCTCTCCCAGCCTGGCCTTTGTCAGCTGAGGAGCTCCAGGCACAGCTGTGTGCACAAATGACCTCCCCTCAGCTCCATCCTATCCCCCGCCTGTGGGGGATATCCATGGTATGGGACAGTCCCCTAGCCAGTCCAGGTTCCAGCTGAGCCTGCAGAGAAGAGAGTCAACCCATCTCCAGTTAATACCTGAGGATTCTGTAATGAGGTGCAGGGTGGAGTCAGAGTGGGAATGTTTTCTCCCATCTCTGGTACCCATGCCTGCTTCAGGTGCTGACAGAGCCCAGGCTCTTCCTGACAGTCAGGTGTTTCCTTTCCAGTCACCAGGATCCAAACGTGAACAGTTTACTCTGCCCACTTCTCACCCTTGAATGCCACTTTGCCTTAAGGAAAGCAAGAGCTACTTCAGCCATTGACTTCTTCCTTGCTTTGCTGAGGGTCTGTCTAAATTCCAGCATGGAGAGAGGAGCCTCAAGAGGTGTCCCTGGAGGGTCCTTGCTTCCCATCAACACTAGCTTCAGTGTCTCCTTGTCCATCACACTGGGGACAAACCTAGGAAGGGGAGAAGCCATTCCTGGATTCTGGATAAGAGAGCATTTAGATCAAACTTTGAAAGTCTGGACTTATGGTACTTTCTGTCCCAATAACAGATACTGAATGCACAAAAAGGCCCTACTGTGTGAAGAGTGCTGACACAGTAGGTTAAATGAAGATCACGTAAGGAGACGATGCCCTGGACTGTGGGAAACATGCCATCTTACTGTAGAGATGAACTCTGTCGTAGAAAACCTCAGTGATCAGAGAAAGGGTGCCAAGAGCAAAATGCCCCTTGGGTGGTCTCATCACTGAGTTGGGAGACACTCAGCTGACTCGTGAAGTGCTCACTGGCTTCACCTGCCTCTAGCCCTTTCCTCCTGCCAAATTCAGGACAGCAAGGATGCACAGCATAACCCACAGGTGTCAACAATGCCCTTGAGAAATGCTGAGAGGGGTTGGGCTGGGAGGAGGTGGGTGGATCCCAATCCCAGAGCTCTGGAAAGTTAATTAGTTTTCTCTCCCTTCTGTGGAGACTGAGAGGAAGGCTGGCTGGAGTCCACATTGAATGCCGTCCACCACATTCCTGTATACATCCGGCCTAATTTAATTTTGAAATTACATTGGGAAAAAGTGTGAAAATACCAATTGCATGGCGTAATTTAGAAAGCCCATTATCTGCCAGTCGCCTGCCAATAAAGAGTGGTCCGGCTGTGAAGGCACCGCAGCATTTGGCTCCAAAAGATAGTCGCTTGTTCAAGTTCCCCACCTCTCTCCGTCACGGTGGTTAGTAGAAAGAGTGTGCCCACAACCAGATACGAGGGGTCAATTTATCTAGGCCCCTAGGAAATTAAACCTTTGTTAGAGAGAATTTGGCTAGAAATTAGGAAGGCAGGATGCTGAGATTTCCTTCTGTTCCCTGGAGGAGCTGGCCTCTGGTGTGCTGTGCACACTGTGGACTCCCTCCTACCATGGGGTGCACCCAGCAAGACCAACCCTGAGCAGGAGTCAGCTGCTATCCTGCCGTCATGATTTTCTTCTCCAAGAATTTATTGCAAACAAGTTGTCAAGCTTCAAGGCGCTTAGCTTTAGCACCATCAACTTTCGACCTAAAATATTAGGGCAGAATGGTTTATGCACTCTGGTCTTGCTCCACGAGGGTCGTAATTCTCCTGGTGTCAATTAGAATTTGAACAAATCTGCCTGGGTGAGACACAGGCTGACCCCCAACTCTCTCTGGATCTCCAGCCCAATCTAATTCCAACCTTCTCATCATGGATGATGAAGTCCAATTAAAAAAATGTTTTTATCTGTGCATTGCCAAGATTTGATTAGAACTATCTTCCCCTATCAAGAAAAAAAATTATATACATATAAAAGCAAATATAAGACCGCCTCCAGAATTCTAAATATTCTAAGAAATCATTTTCAGCCACTGGAATGCTAGGTGATGCAAATTAATTTACTGAACAGATAGATCCCAATATAGTTGGTCATAAACGGAGCATCTGTATTTAAAAGCTGTGCTTTCCCACTTCCTGTGTAATGAAGTCAGAATGTATTTCCTCAAGGGAAAGCAATGTCTGCTGCAAGCCTGGTTGAGAAGCGTCCACCCACTGACCTGGACATCTAATGGTGTCCTCATACTGGGAGTCTTTGTCCCTTTCGCTCTTATCTCTGTCCATCTAAACATGCTCAGAGGGGATGAGTACCCACCCTCTCCAAGGCCTTGAGCCATGCTCTGCAAAACCTCCATAAGAAAGATAATGAGATATGAGTTCTGGTGGATCTCAAGGGTCAGAGCCAGAAACTGGCTTTGGTGATAAGTGAAAACTCCTGAGACAACACAGTTTTACTTAGATTTTTAAAAAATCAGGGCTGTAGAGATGGCTCAGTGGTTAAGGCACTTACTTGCAAAGTCTTACTTGCAAAGGTTTGATTCCCCAGTACCCATGCAAAGCCAGATGCCCAAATTGATGCATGCATCTACAGTGGCTGGAGGCCCTGGCATACCCATTCTCTCTCCTCTCTCCCTCTCTCTCTCTCTCTCTCTCTCTCTCTCTCTCCTTGAAAATAAATGAAATATTTTTTCAGTGTCTTCTCCATGTGGGATTAGAAACTAGCTATTGAGTTCTTTACTGGCTATTGAGTTGTTCCTCCTACACTGAGGTCCCCTGTCCTTCCAAAGCTTCCTGTTTTATGTAGTGACTACCGATGGCTTCTACAGCATGTTGGCAGTACCAGGATCCTTGCTGGAATCTGAACTTCTGCCTATAGTTTGTCCTTTGAGAGGCTGAATACCTCAGTCTGTGCCATGCAAGAGACTTGACATTAACCAATAAATTCTGAAGTGATGAGTGAAGTGGTTCCAGCCGGAACCAGGACATCCCTCTGGGATGGTTGATGGAGTCTGTGTCTGTGCCATTGAGCTATGGGATGCTCAGAAGGCTGGTGAAGCAAGATGTCCATGGGAGGACCTGAGAGCTGACCAATCAGCAATGTGGTCAGCACTGTCCAGCCTGGTGAGGACTGAAGATAAGTCAAATGAAAGATGATTTTTCTCTTTTCTCCTCCTCATCCTTTCTTCCTCTTTCCTCCGATTCCTATCTCTTCTCTTGTCTCTCCTTCCCTTTCCCTTTTTTCTCTTTTTCTTCCTCCCTCTCCTCTCTTCTTCCTCCCTCTCTTCTCTCCATCCCTGTCCCCTCTCTATTCCTCCCTCTCTTCTCCTCTCTTTCTGTCCCACTCTTCATCTTTCTCCCTCTCCCTCTCCCGCCCTCTTCTCTTCTTTTCTCCTCCCTCCCAAATCTCCTGCCCTAGGATCTCAGGACAAGGACTTAGGCATCCCTTCCCCAATCCTCAGGCCTTTGAATCCCACCACTGGCTTTCTGCTTCTCTAGACAGCAGATTCCCCATCATCAAATGGACCAGTTCCTTAACAATCACTTTCTCACCTATAAAATGCAGTAATTTGGGTATCTCTCAGAGAGGCATTGCAAAGGCTGAAGCAAATGTATGTGTAGGGACTCTACTCACTATCCATGCCTGGTCACCAGCTCACATGGTCACTGCAGTTGGAGACTCCTGGGCCCTTCTACCGCAGGAGCACTGAGCAGCAGCACAGGGAGGTGCCCTCAGGGGTCAGATCCAGGTGCTGGACCTGGCTCTGTGCCCTGCTCAGGTAATCAATTTATTGTCATGTAATGGGTAGTCATGTCTTTCTTTCTCTCCTAGAAGAAGCTCACTGTGGGCTGAATTGTGTGCCCTCCCAATGTCCTATGTCAAAGTCCTTATGCCCAACACACAGAATGATTGTGTTTAGAGCGGATCCTTAAAGAGGTCACCAGGTAGAATGAGGTCAGTAATCTGGGGTCTAGTCCAGTGGGGCCAGCGTCCTTATAAGAAGGGGTGAGGATGCAGACACACAGAGGGACTACTATGTGGGGACAGTGTATGCAAACTAAGAAGAGGACCTCAGGAGAAGCCACCCCTGCCTCAGCATTTCTCCAGCCTCAGGACCCGGACCAGGAGCCAAAGGACATTGGATGTTGAAACAACTGGGTCTGTGGGTCTGTAGTATTTGGTTAAGGGGAACAGAAGGCTGCACCAACCATATAGCAGGACATCCTGGCCATGAGCAGTGTTTGGGAAAAGCTCCTGGCTAAGCCCCCTCTGCCCCTATGCCAAACCCCACTTTCCCTGACGAACTGTCTGGACAGCACTGAAGGGTCCTGACATTCCCAGTTATCACTGGCAGGTTGTAATTTGGGTTTGCAAAGCCACTTTTCCTTTGGCATCTGGTGTCTACACCCTCCACAAGCTCAGGGCAGTGCCACGAGGGGCCCCCTCCACCAGCAGACAGTCAGGTCAGTTTAGCTCAGCTTTCTGAGCACAGAAAAGTTTTCAAATGACTCCTGAACGGAGTAATTTCATTTGCTGAGAAGTAAAGTTAAAAGCAAATTGTGCTAAATTAATATTGATTCAAATTAAGCCATTTATCTCTTTATGCATTTCAGCTCCACATCAGATACAATCGCTGCCTTAGCTACTCCACAGCAAATAAAATTACCAGTTGAATTGCATCTTGTGGTGGTTTTCCCTTTCTGGGAAAGGCACACACTGTGCGTGTGTGCACTTGTACACACACACACACACACACACACACACACACACTACAAAACTTAAGCGCTGAACCAGCGGTGTCCATCCTGCTGACTGGAACAAAGGGTGAGGAAAGGCTCCCGTGTCCTCAGTGCTGAGATGCGAGGTGGCCAGAGTTTCTCTTAAGATATAAGGCTTTGTTAATTGCTCTGAGATTGGTTCTTGGGTTCTGGGGGCTCCCAGAGCTTGGCTGTTTCCAGACTGGGCATGAGGTTTCTGAGTGAATACCATCTATGTCCGTGTTCTGGGTGGACCCGGGCAGCTTAGCCATGAGCAGGGAGATCACGCATGCCCCTCTGCATGAGCTAGTCTAACCCACTTCTGCATTCCTCCCTGGCATTGCTTTGCAAAGGAACACAGCTCGTAGGAAAGCCTGAGTCTCAGGGCCAAGCCTCAGGGAGGAGTCAAGTCACAAAGGCTACTCGGATGCTCAGGGCCAAATACACACACACACACACACACACACAAATGACCAGCCTCTTCTGCTATGAGACATAGGAGAACATTAACAAATGAACAATGACAGTGGCCAATGCCAAGCGGTCCCTGATGCCCAGAGCCCACCCAGCTACAACTTCGACTCCCCTTCTGACCGATGAGTATGTTGACAGTGCCCACTGCCTGCTGGGACAATAGGAACTGTGAGAGACAGTTTTGAGTGATAGCCTCCTAGTTCTGCAGAAAATAAAAAGCTGATCCTCCCAAAGAAAGTGTGTTATCTACTGGGGACATGCCTGCAGGTCACGTGTCACTTTCTGTAAGAACTCTGGCCAATGAACCACCCTGCCAGTGGCAAGAGCAGGGAGAGGGAAAGCTGGAAGTCCTGAGATTTTGCCAAGACCTCTGAGCCAGGGCCTCATCTCCACTGAGTGGTGACCCCATTGCTAACCCTGGTCTCTCTTTCCTTTTTTATGGTGCAGGTGATCACTGTTGTTTGCAGAAACATCTGAGAGCTCTGGGGTAGAGCTTGCTGACAGAGTGCTTACCAAGCCTGTGCAAGGACCTGGGTTCAATCTTTAGTGCCACCATAAAAAAGAAACAGAACTGGCTTTTAAGCTGGGTATGGTGGTTTATGCCTATAATTCCATCTCATGGGAGGTAGGAGCAGGAGGGTCAGTCAGTCAACCACCTGGCCAAGTTTGAGGTCATTCTGGATGGACCGTTGAGGACAAAGCCAAGACTTCCACCTCAGCCTTAAGCAACACAATGTGTGGACATCAAGTCAGGGAAGGGGGTCCTATTAGCTAGTCAGGGCTTTGCTCCTTTGCCCACCCTCAGGGACTGAAATGCCATGAGAACAGGCTTTCCCTTTAGGTCTCTCTCTCTCTCTCTCTCTCTCTCTCTCTCTCTCTCTCTCTCTCTCTCTCTCTCTTTCTCCCTCCCTCTCTCTCTCTCTCATCTTCCTTTGTAAAGTATATTTCCCTGACAGTAGTGAGAAGAGAAATACATCAAAACAAGTGTAAATGACTTAGTGGAATTTATTTTTTTTCCAATAAAAGGCAAAGAAAAGAAGATCTGGAGACAGTCAGCAGGAGATTGTGGAAGAAGGGATTTGGTGGCATGAGTGGATGGATCGAGACCATCTCATAGGTGGTGTGGGGTACTGAGGTCCCATCTTTTTCCTTCCGTACTGGGCCTTCAATCTTCCATCTGCTCTTGTAGACCTTCCTCCAGGAGGCTCTGATCTCCGCATGTCCTTCAGGTCTGTCCACATAGGAAATGTGCCTTCAGCTTCCAGCAGGGAGGAGTAAGAGCTCCCTCCTCATCCTCCTGAAGGCTCTGAAAGCATCCTGTTCTGGTTTCCTAGAGCTGCCATAGTGACAACTACAGAGAGGTGGTGTTCATGAAAGAAACTTCTTAACTTATGGGTCTGGGGGCCTAGAACTCCAAGATAAGGTATGAGCAGGGCTGGTTCCTCTGGAGGCCTTCCTTCTAAATGTGAAGGTGCCCTGTCCTGTGTATCCCAGATCCTCTTGGGTCGTCATATGGCTGTTCTCGGTGTGTATGTCTATCCTGACCTCTTCTTGTAGGGACACCAGCCAGGTAGCATTGGGGCTCAGTCTGTGGCCCCAGTTTATCTTGATTCCTTCTCCACAGAACCCCATCTTCAAGTTCACTACATCTGAGATCCTAGAGTATGGATGTCATCAGCATATCTATTATTTACTTTAACATTGCTGTGACAAGTCCCTGAGAAAAATAACTTGGAAGGAAGGAAGGAAAGAAGTGAGAGAGGGAGGGAGGGAAGAAAGGAGGGAAGAATGAAAGAAAAAAGGAAGAAAGGAAAAAGAAGCAATGTGAGGGGGAGGAAGGAAGAGAAGAAGGAAGGAAGGGAGGGAGAAAGGAAGGAAAAGAAGAAGGAAAGGAGGGAAAGAAGATAGGGAGGAAAGAAGGAAGAAAGAATAAAGAAGGAAGGAAGGAAAGAAGGAGGGAAGGAAGGGAGGGAGGAAGGAAGGAAGGAAGGGAAGGAGGGAGGCATAGAGGAATGAAGAAATGGAGGGAGGGAAGGAGGAAGGAAGGGTTTATTTTGGTTCACACACTGAATAATAGTCCATCATGGTGGGGAAGGTATGGTGGCAGCTGGACACATTACCTCCACAGCCAGGAAGCAGAGAAGATGAATACTGGTGCTCAGCTTGCTTTGTCCTTTTGATTCAGCCCAGGACCCTTAGCCCACAGACTGGTGCTACCCATCTTCAGGGTATGCCTTCCCACCTCACTTAACCTATTCTAGAAACACTCTTGCAGGCATGCTCAGAGATTTGACTCTGGGTGATTCTAGATCCTGTAAAATTGACACTATTAACCATCCTGATACATGAGTTTTGGGGATACAATGCCACCAGTACCAGGCCTGGCTATGTAGAGAATCTATGGAGGTGACTGACTTCGTGGCTGATGCCATGTGTCTATCACGGAGCCACCACTGGACTCAGCCACCCAAATGCAAAGTGATCCAGAAAACAGGATGGGTAAACTTTAGGGGTCATCTACTCTGTGCTGGCAGATGGTGTTTACCTCCATATCACATATGTCCTGCCTCCTTAGAAAGATGGGAGAGTGACAGTCAAGATGGATTAGTCATGTCTGCTGGGAGCACAGGACAGATAGAAATGGTGGCTCATGTGTCACAAAGTTCCCAAATCTATTGTAACCCAGGTCGTCTCTACAAGCTGGTGAATGGGTAGAGTGTGTGTATCTGCTACTTTTCTCATTGCTGGGACAAAATGCTGAACAAAAATTAACCTAGGGGAAGAAGGGTTTCTTTCAGCTCCAGGTCACAGTCCACCGTGGTGTGGAAGGCATGGCAGCAGGAGCCTGAGGCAGCTGGTTATATTCAGTGCACTGGGAGGAAGCAGAAAGCAATGAATGCTGTACGGCCAGCTGGCTCATTTCTGTACAGTTCAGGACCCCAGCCCACAGAATGGTGCCACTCACAGTTAAGGCGGATCTTCCCACCTTAACTGACATAGTCAAGATAATCCCATAAAGGCATTGCAAAGGAAAACCCATTATGCCCAGAGGCTCATTTTTCTAAGTGATTTCTAGATCCTGTTCAGTTGATAGTTGCTATAAACCATCACAGTGTAAAAATGACCCCTTCAGTTTAGAGATAGTCAAATCTAAGTTCTTTGAATTCAAGTTCCTACCATAATTTAATGATTCTCCTGTTACATTCACCACATATTAGGTTTTGATGATTAAAACATAAAACCAAGGTCATTCATTGATAATTTCTTTTTGTAGTTTGAATGTATGTCCCCCATAGACTCAGGTGTTTTATTGAAGCTGTGACTTGGGTCTCCAGCCACCTGGCTGGAGGAGGTGTCACTGGGGGAGGATCCTGGGACTCAGGTCATATGCCTGCTTAGCATGTGTTAGCACACAGGTTCACACACACACACACACACACACACACACACACACACACACACGTTGACTGGGATCGTTGCCTGCGTTCCTCTTGCAGGTCATCAGGCAATCTTATCTAGTGTCCTAAACTTTCTTGAACAGAGCTCAGGGGCTCATGAATCCCCACACCTACACAGATACAAGGCAAATGTGTCCAAGCTGCAGACCCCAGACATAGCACAGGTTTAGAGTAACTGAAAAAAAAAAAAAAAAAAAGGAAGCTAGTCACTTCTCACGGGAACACAAAAAGCCCAGTACACTGCCCGCCCTTTCCAGTTAGCTGGGGAAGGTCCCCTCCCCCAGCCTGCTGTCATAGAACCTTCCAAGCATCTGGAACAGATTGTCACGGGGCAGTGACATCTCTCACAGAAGCTGTTCTGCCAGCATGCTGTTGGGCATCAGGGAGAGCTGGCGTCCTGATGCTGGCTGCCTACTGCTCCTTCTGTGGCCCAAGGCCACTTCTACCACCTCTTCTGAACCAGCGCCTTTGGTTCCTGCACCTGCCACAGCAAATTACTTACAAGCTTGTGAGCATCTATGTTCTCAATATTCTGGCCTAGTGAGCATGAGAACATTTTCACTAGTCCAGAATCAAGGTGTCCACACAGTGCTCCCCCTCCCCCTGATGGCATGGGTGGAGGACTTATCCCCTAGCCTTCCCAGGTTCCAGGGCAACCACCTGCAGCTCCAGACCTCTTCCCCACCTGCAAAGCTGCAGGTGGTTCCAGCCTGACCACCTCTTCCCCTGGCTGGAACCCTGTGCTCAGCCTTCCTCCTGACTGCCTGTGTCAGGGGCGAAAGCTTTTGGTGGCCTTTGGAGGCACACCCTGGCTTAGTCTTGGACGGCACCTGACAGCTTGCCACAAAGGGCTTAGCTTAATGAGTTTCAGGAGGTGATCTCAGTTGGCCGTTATGCACAGGTTCTTACCATTAGTCCTCTGATTGGCCAGGAAACTATATATACTGTCTCGTTCCCCGCAATAAAAAAAGCACACCTTCATCAACCCACAAGCGGTGTGTGTGTGTGTGTGTGTGTGTGTGTATTTATATGATCACTGCCCCTGCAGGAAGCGGGCAGTGATATGCCTGGAGACCAACAGATCGATGATGGGCCTCTCCCACCTGTACCACTCCCACGAGATCTCTTTTCCAGTGAATAGCACTTGATTGAGGGACAGGATTCTAGGGCTTCTGGGACCATCACTCAGAATGCCTGTCAGGATCAGCAACCTGTAACTCTTTAGGCTACAAACCATTTCTCATTGTTCCCAATTTTTTTTAACCTAAGCTGGGTTCTTTCCTCCTCTCAGAATTGTGGTACAAATAAACAAACCAAAGTGGTGGGGAGATGGCTCAGCCAGGCAAGTGTGAGATCCTGTGCTGGGAACCCCAGAACCCATGTAAAAGCTGGGCAAGCATTCAGGAGGTAGAGGTAGGAAGATCATTGTGAGTTCAAGGCCAGCCTGGGACTACAGAGTGATTGCTAGGTCAGCCTGGGCTAGACTGAGACCCTACCTCAGAAAAAAAAAAAAAAAGAATACTTTAATTAGTAATTGATGAAGAAACTCAATGTCAACCTCTGACCTACACACACACACTACCACTAACAACAACAACAACACACACACACATCACACATGTATACACGCAAAATTATAGCCAAGCCAAGAGTGCAGACGAAAGTTGAGTCTCGGGCAAGCATGAGGAAAAGCCTATAAAATATAGTTCACAGATAAGCACTCCACCCCCCTACCCACCCACAATAAAGGCTCTGTAAAGATTAGGGAGCTCTATGGGGAGAGGTTTGGGGTCCATCCCAGAGATGAGGGACACCTTTCTTGAATCCCCATAGACAGGTGGGCACTGCATTACCCATGATAGTTAGCTACAAAGCATCCCCCCCCCCCGTAAAGACAGCACCTACCTGGACACGCCCTACAGCTGGTTTGCAGATGTGGGTGTTTTGAGGGCTGCGGCCTGTGGTTTGTGATGAGGAGCTGAAGGAGGATTATCTAAAGTTGGTGGAGAATTCCACCACCACCTCTGGGCAGCCATGGCCCACAGCTTATGTGGTGCTTGAAGCAGCAGGTAGACGTTTGAGGACTCTGTGTGTGTGTGTGTGTGTGTGTGTGTGTGTGTGTGTGTGTGTGCACGTGTACATGCATGCTTGTGAGTGTGAGGTGTCAAGTTCTCGAGCAGCTCCCTCCAGCTGGCTGCTGTTTCCTGCATTGCTTCCTTTCCCCTGCATTTTCTGCATTCCCATTTCCTCCAGACATAACCGCCCCCCATGAGCAAACTCACAATTCAGAAGTGCACAGTGCTCAGGTTCCCTAATACGTCAAAACAAACTCCTATCTGCTGACCAGCTGCTTCAGAGGAACTCACTGCTGGCAGGTGGCAGGAGGAGGTCACAGAGCCTGCTCCCAGTCTTCCTGTGGGATCCAAGTTCTTCTATAAGAAGCCCTGGAGAGGATGGGGAGATGGTCCAGTGAGTAAAGCACTTTCCAAGAAAGCATGAGGACATGAGTTCAGATCCGCAGAACCCATGTAAAAGGACAGGCATGGTAGCATGCTCCTGTAGTCCTAGTGCTGGGGAGACGGAGGCAGGGAGTCTCTATGGTTCCAGATTCAGCAGGAAGGAGGGAGAGGAGGAGGAGGAGGAGAAAGAGGAGGATGAAGAAGAGGAAAAAGAAGAAGAGGAGGAAGAGGAGGAGGAGAAGCCACCACTCTGGAACCTTGGATGATTGGAGGGGAGCCGCTGTGTGTGCTGGGAGAGGGGTGTGTTCATTCACACCTGTGCACACATGGACACGTTCACACACAGGGAAGGGGCCCAAAGCCTGTGCTGTTCCTCTCCTAATTACGTGTTTCCAGGCCCTGCTATGGCCTTGCTGAAAATGGTACTTATTCTGTCTGCCTAGAAGGTTTCCTCTACTTCCTTTTCTATGCCCTGGAGAAACGAACTCCTCAACTTTCAGGATAATATGATCCTGTTGGAATATCCCAGGCAGTGAAAAGTTCAGACAGAGTGAGAAATACAGCCAGAGAGGAGTGGGGCATGGCCCAGATAGGGAGGCCAGGGTGATTAAAATGACCAGTGTGTCAGGCACGAAATAGGAGCTCCTGACATCGACCGAGTGTCTAGAATCAGGCCCCTTATATCACCACAGGAAATGGGCAATTTTATGCCAACTGGGAGCCGTGCATCTTGAGGTAATGGTGAGTATAATTCATGTCATTTGCACTGGCCAGAGCTGCTTGAAAAGAGAATTCCACACTGAGATCAGGTTTCCTGGGCTCGCAGGCTTTAAAGTCAGACCTTTAAAGAATATATTTAAAAGAATGCTAAAACATTTGCCTTGCTGTGAAGAAGACTAAGTGGCTGTGAGCCTGACAGGATAGATGGTCCCAGGGGACATCAGCCTGGGCTCCATCCCCCTCCAGTCTCCCAGGACACACACACACACACACACACACACACACACACACACACACACACACACTCACGCTCACACATACACACAAGGACATGCTCTCACCTCTGCCCTGTGCTCATTCTTCCTCCCCAATCTCTGGACAGGTGTCAGCAGGTGTCACCAAGGTGGCTCTTGGGGCAAAAGCAGGAAGTCAGAAGTCATTGGAATCAGGAGATATGAGTGTTCTGAGAGCCTCTGGGGACAGCTGCTTTCTGCAGCAGCTTCGTCTCCCTGGAGAAGACCTGGATTCCAGAATAAATGCAAAGAAACTGTCTCCTGAGGGACAGATTGAGAAGCAGGACACTGTAAAGGGCTGAGGAAGGATATTCCCCAAGGACCCATGGCATCTTAGAAATCTTTAACACACTGCATGGTTTTCCATAGTGCTCCACTTTCTTCCAATGAGCATGTGCTATGTTTACATAGGATCTGGGAAGCCAGCTATCAGCTATCCGAAAGCCCCACCAAGCACAGTCCACTGTCAGCTGCTGGTGCACTTTGACTCTGCTTGGGAAGTACACACTCACACCCTTCCAGGCTCCTGTGGATCCACACACCAATACAAGTACACACTCACCCCTTCCTGGTTCAGGTGCATTTACACATCATCACAGGCATGTGTCCTTTCCATTGGTAAGTTCCATAAATCATTTTATAGTTGGCTTTTTCCATTTAACTACCGCTAAATTGTGATATACTAAGTTATAGTTTTATAGTTAGCAATTTTCATTTCTCTGTTTTCCCACAGGTTAGGTTTTAGAACTATACCTCAGATGTCTGCAGCAGAGCACAGGGTATGGCCGTGCTGTAGTGTTGGAGTTCCCTTGCCATTAGATAGAGACTAATGGTCCTTCTCTAGAGACTGTGTCTTTGGAGACTGAGGAGACACTCAGTGGTTAATGGTGCTTGCTTGCAAAGCCTGCCAGCCTGGATTCAATACCCCAGCCACCACACAAGCCAGGCACAAGCATGGCCCAACCACCTTATTTTCTTTGTAGCATCAAGAGGTCCTGGTGCCCCCAAGAGGCCATGGTGCCCCCATACACAAGCATGCAAATAAATAATGTTTAAAAAATTAGAAGTTCCTCTGAGTCTCCTCTGCCCAGTGTGACTGCTGCAGCCTCGGCTAGTGCTGGCCAGACCAGGAGATGGCTGAAGAATTGTCTGCAGGGAGCTTTCCACGCTTCACTCTCTGCTAGCCAAGCAGGCTGCCATGTCTGATCCCAGCAGCTAGAGCTCAGACCTCAGAGCTCAAAGGGTTTTGCCTCTTTCTTGGTGTGTTTGTTTGTCTGGTTTTGTTTTGTTTTTGTTTGTTTTTTTGGTTTTTTTTAACCCATTTGACCAGTTAAGAAAAAAAAAAGCTCTCTCTTTCATTTATATCATTGCAGACTTGCAGAGTTTACATCACCTCCATAGGGCCCCATGCATGTGTTAGTGGCATATTTTTTCCTGGCTTGTATGCATCTGCTTGTATGTGATGTGTGTGTGCACATGTGGGCAGACGTGGGCCAAAGCCGTGTGTGGAGGTCAGAGGACAAGTGTGAGCCCCAGTTCTCTCCTCCTTGGTGATTTCCACTGCATTTGCCAGGCTAGCTGGCCCTGGAGATTCCATGGGATTCCCTGCCTTCACCTCTCATCTTACCCCCTCCATAGGCATGCTGGGGTGACAGACACATGCTGTTACCATGTCTGGCTTCCATGTAGGTCTCAGGGATCAAAACTCAGGACTCAGATGATTGTGGTGGGCACTTTATTCACTGAGCCTTCTCCCAAGCCCTGGCGGTGGCATTGGATACCTGTCCTCACTCTCCCTCCTGGCAGCTGGGGTGAGCAGGTGCAAGTCTCACGGAGAGTTCAGTGGGTTGTCGCATCCTGAAATGTAACACCAAGGCTCAGCTCCACCGAAGTCCCTGGTTCTGTGTTCAGTGCTCAGGCCAAGCTGCCTTTGTTCTGTGGTGGTCCTCTTTGCCATCCTCAGAAGCCTCCTCACTGAGCGGCCACCTCCACCCTCTCCCCAGACTGCTAGTCTCCATCTGGAGTCCACTAGGCCCTAGAAACCCAACTCTAACTGCAGATCTGGCTGGATGCTAATAAATCACACTCACGTCATCTGATCTTTCTGCATCCCTTCACCCTCCGTGCCCAGCTCCTGGCAGTGCCCCTCCCAGAGCTGGGCTCCCCCCTACATCTTTCTCCCGCTGAGCATCTCTCCCCTCTCCCCCTTCTCCGGATCCATCCTGCAGGTGGCCTTCTGACTATGGTTTACTGAGTCCCCAACCTAGTGTGATGCCCGATAGCCACTTAGTAACTGTTGACCAGAAGGCCAGAAGGAAACAATGCCTTTCTTCTGGTCTTGGACACATAGTTGGAAAGCATTTGTGGGTGGAATTGAGTCCTCCCAAAAGATATGTAGAAGTCCTCTGACTGTGGCCTTATCTGGAACTTAAATCATTGCTGATGTCTTTAACAAGTTGAGGATGGTGGGGGCCCTATTCCAGCTTGGCTGGTGTTCGTTTTATTCCCATATTTATTGTCAATAATTAGATACATTGTATGAGCAAGTCTTGTGATGGTACTCCCATTTCCCTCCTCCCTGTCCCCACCCTGTGAAAGGACCTACTCGGCGGGCTTGCTGGACCAAGGACTGGTGTCCTTAAGGAAAGAGAGATGCTGGGATGGACAGGGCTGGTGGGTGCAAAGCCAAGAGACACCCAGGACTGCTGGTGGTGCCAGCATCTAGGACAGAATACCTCTCAGATCCTGGGGAAGAAAGCTTCCCTTCTCAACTCTTGCCTCAGACCTCTCTGCCCCTCAGACATTGAGAGCAGGGGTCCTCGTTGTCTTAAACCTCCTTGTGTGGGTCATTGTCACGGCAGCCCCGGGAGCCCCTGAGTCTAGAAGTGCTTCTAGGTGGGAAGTACAAGCTGCTGGGTTACTCTGGGAAGGGCTGGCTGCAACAAAGCAGGAAGGTGAAGACCTAAGCAAATCCTACAGCTAGGGCATGGGTGAACCCAAGAAAGCAAAGGTGGGCGAGTGCCCGCTGGCTGGTGGCCCAGAGCCACTTCGTTACAGAATGCCAAGGGAATTTCTGCATCTCTTCACCACTATGGCCCCAGCCTGAGAAACAGAGGCTGCCTATCTCTGGGAGGATGGGAGCTAGCCTGTGGACAGCCCGTAGCCATGCAGGGAGCTAGAAGGCTATCATACATCCTGGGAACTTGCTTCCAGGGCAAGGAGGAGCAGGGGTTTATCTGAGCCTCATGCATATGTATTCATAGACTCTGCAGAAATGCATAGTTAGTGGCTTCATACAATGTGTTTTATTGCCCATGTAGTTCCTTTTGTAATATCCTCTGGAAATTCCTATTAAAGTAGATTTCAAGCCCAAATGACTGACCCGGCAAGCCCTTACCACCCCTGTCAGTGAGGAGATTTTATTTAATAACAAAATGTCTCATTTAAAATTGTGCCTATTGATGAGATGGTCCGCAGAGGCACCAACGCTTCTAGAATGCACTATTACATGTGTTATTGGCCAAATCAGGCACTGTGCCTCTATAGAACCAATTTCCCTTTTATGTTCCGGGTGTTTAAAATCCCTTCGAAGATTCAGATGTCATTTAAGAAAGCGAGAATTTGTTGCATTTTTCTCACTCTTTCGAAAACCTATGAGGGTTATGTAAATCACCTGCAAAAGCTACCTCTCTGGATGAAAGGGGAGACCGTGCACATGAAGGTAGGAAGACATGTTAGATGAGCAGCCTGTGCACACAGACACCTAGAGCTTGCTGAGGCCTCAGAGACAGAGGGACAGGGAATTGCTTTAAACTTCAGTGTGGCTTCCAGATGTCGCTAAGCACCAGGCCTAAGGAGTCATTTGGCACATGATCTTGTCACATGGCTGGGAAGCAGAAATGAGCACTGTATACCCTTACCTATGGTAGCTGGGTGTGGGGGGGTTGAGTGACCCTATTAGAAAGATTAAAGGACAAGTGGAGGGAGCTGGGAAGATGGTTTGGTGGGTAAAGTGCTTGCACACAAGCATGAGGACCCGAGTTTGGATCCCCAACGCCCATGTGACCCATGTTTATAATCCAAGAACAAAGGAGGCAGAATGGGGCTCACTGGCTAGCTAGTCTAACTGGATTGATGAGCTTCCAGCCCACTGAGAGCATTTGCCTCAAAAATAAATAAATAAATAAATAAATAAATAAATAAATAAATAAGGTGGAGAGAGACTGAGGAAGACACCCAATATTGGCCTGTGGCCTCCCCATGTAAGTGTACACATGCACCTGCACATGTGCGTATCCCCACCACAGATGAGTATTCATGCATACATACATGCACAGCCAAAGCCAAAGGGCAACAAGACCAAAATGAATGCACTGGCCTCCCCGAGGACTTGGTAGCGGGCATCCAGTTTCCAGTCTCTTCTCTGGTAGAGTCTTCTTGTTTCCCTGTGGACACACTTCATGGCATTCCTGCAGTCAGCCCCAAACTGCCCATCTGGCCTTAAACATCTACAATCTCCAGATATCAAGAGCTCATGGATGAAAGTAGATGATCTAGGCGGCACCAAAGAGCTCCTGGGGCATTTTAACGGGCCTTTTCCAAGAAGTGTGGGTTCTATGGTCTCAGTTGTGCCCCTGCCCCTCCCACATTCCCAGGTTGAACCCTCACAGTGATGTGTCTGCATTGGAGGAAAGTTAAGTGAGCTCATGACGGTGGGGCTCCGATACCATGGGATTAATAGTACCCTTATGAGAAGAGGCAGGCTTTTCTTCTTCAGAGAGGGCTCCCCTACCTACATCCATACTACCCTGAATGTACCCAATCTTGTCAGAGAGGGCTCCCCTGCTCCCATTTTGTCAACACACTACGGGAGGGCCATGTGAAGACATGAGGGAAGGCAGCCCAGTCGGCAAGACAGCAACAAGCCCCTTCCCCTGCTCCCAACTCACCCAACCCTTCATTTTTGACTTCCAAGCCTGCTGGTTTATATTGATTGTCAACTTGGCAGGACCTAGAATTAGCCTCTGGGCATTCCTGTAAAGGAAGAGGTTAGGCTAACGGAAATAGGAAGACCCACCTTAACTGTGGATGGCACCATTCCTTGGGCTGGGGTCCTAGACTGAATAAAGTGGAGACACCAAGCTGAGCCCCAGTGTCCAGCACTCCACTTCCTGACTGCTGACACAATGTGACAAGCTGCCTTGGGCACCTGCTCCCATGCCTTCTCCACCATGATGGACCCTGCGCAGTTACCGAAGCCTGTGGGAGGAAATGGTTTATTTCAGCTTACAAGGGGAAGCTTCATCAGGGCAGAAGAATGGCTTTGCCTCACATCTGGCCACAACTGCTGGGAGGAAGCAAGCAAGAACGGGCTAGCCTGGACACCTAGTGGGTGGGACTAATAAGCCTCCAGGTCTGTAACTCCCCTAGTGACATGCCCCCCCCCAGCAAGACACCACCTCCCCCAGTCTCCCCAACATTGCTAACACTTAGTGAGAACTAAGTGTTTAAAATACATATAATGGAGGCCATTTTACATTCAGACCACCACAGATTGTAACCTTAATCTGTGAACCAAAATAAACCCTTACTTCCAGAACTTGCTTTTGTCAGGAGATTTGATCACAACAATGGGGGAAAAAACCAACTAAGGTGGTTAAAGCCCCCTAGTCTGTGGTCATTAGTGGCAGCAGCCCAAAACAACCAAGACCAGATCCACTGCTTCTGGGTTCTCACCTCCCAGTCTGCTTTAATCCTACCCCCAGGGCAGTACATGTGGCCATTCTTGAGCTCAGGTCCCTGACACACACACACACACACACACACACACACACACACACACACACACACGCTTGAAAGTTACAGACAGTGGCCAAGCAGACAGAAAATTTCTGGGTCCAGCCTAGCTGCACACTTCTAGCATCTCCATCTCTCCTCTGTTCACACTCCCCCTCTTGCTTAAATATCGAAGGAACTGGGTCCAGTCAATGCCTTTTCATCCCCTGTAGGGAGAGTTCATTTAAGCCCAGTGAGTCAAAAAGTCAACAAGGAAGAAGACAGATCTGAAAGGGCGTGTGGGCCGACATATCTCAGAGCTCCTGTAACTAAGCAGAAAATGACACTCCAGCGCAGGATCCTTCTGTCCTCAACAGCTAATGATGCCACTGTCTGACCCTCAGTACTCCTGTAGTGGTGGTTTAAAAATGCAAAATACATTCAACAAGACTGGCCCTCCTGACCTGCTGGTCAGAAGAGAATGAGAACAAAGTGACGGGCATGGCAGAATGGCATTAGAGCTGGGTTTGCTTGATCTGACCCTGGCTCTATGACATAAGAGTGTTTAGGGCTCTTGAAGAATCCTACAAGCCATGGGGACTGAAATTCCTTTGGGTCCTGCTTGTCTCACCCACTAGGACAGACTCTACCTGCCTCTCTCCCATGGAGATCATTACAGCACGGCAGGAGTGTTCTACAGCTCTACTTAAAGGACAGCAATGGTTGGCACTAGTTAGGCCATCGTAATGGGCCAGAGTTGGGAAAAGCTGATGGCTGAGAAAGAACTCGACAGTGCAATTAAAAAAAAGTTCTTGGCTCAAAGCTTCAAAACCCTTTGGGACATCCTACTGACAGGGGTGTCTTTGTTATGCTAATGGAGAGTGTGAGGGTTTGTCTCCTGTGTTTAGTACTTGGTCTCTAGCTGTTGGCAATTTGGGAGTTGTGAGGCCTTTGGGAGATGGAGCTTTGCTAGAGGCGGTGTGGCTGGGTATGGGCTTTGGAATAATATAGCTCACCTCCAAGCCTAGTTCATAGACTACTTCATTCCTGCTGATATGGAGAAGTGACCAGGCTTCTTTAACCTCCATAATTATACAGATTATGATAAGGGGTATTGTAATTAGAATTTAGATAACCCCCAGTAAAAATTTCAATGCACCCCAAGTTTAAAAGTATCTGAGTTCTTGTCTATAAAGTTAAAGAATTAAAATAATAGACATAAAGATAGTAAGGTATAGTGGGAGACTTTTTTATTTAAGGGAACATGGGGAGTTACAGTGTTCTCCGGCCATCAGTGTGGGGAGAACACATGAAGAATTTAACAGAACTTAAGTTGTTCAGCTAAATAAGCAGCAGAAGAAAAGATAATAGAGAGCTCCCATCATGAGAAGGAGGGGTTCATGAGGGGAAAAGTCTGGAGCCTTTCCCCAACCCAGTCATTAGCTGGGATGGGGTAGGCTTTACCTTCCTAAGGCCTGGATCAGAGGTTCTTCTACTCCATTGCCATGTGGGCAAGAGGTCGGCTTCTTCTAGAGAAGTTAATTTAAGTTTTTCCCAGGTGAGTCAGAGAGACAATTGATTGGTTCATATCTGACCAATCAGTTTTAGTCCCTAGGTTGTAGCTCTAGCTAGACACCTCCCACTCAAGGGGAGGGGCTGCCTCTAGATGCCTGACCCTGTCACAAAAAAACTTGATGCCCAGCTGGCTGGCTGTTCCTGCCAAGTTGTTCCTGCCATGATGAAACTTCACCTCAGAACTGTAGACAAAATAAACCCTTTCCTCCCATAAGCTGTTTCTGATCAGGTGTTTGGTCTAAGCAATGAGATAGTAATTGATACAATTACTATCAAAACAAAAAAAGAGAGGCTTACTTACAGGTAGCTTTAGGATTAGGAAGACCAGTCACCAGAAATACTAACAATGTGAGGGATAGGGCAGGGATGGAGTTCAATCGCCAGGGCCCAGTGATAAAAGCAACCATGCCTTTGTGGTGGAACCCCACTAAACTCCTTCAAACAGAGGCTCAGCAGACTGGCATGCCAGGTGGGTGACACCCCAAGATACCATAGGGTCTTAGGATGCTCCTTAGATGCATTGTAAACACTCCTGAGTGTTGTTTGAGCATGTGGTGCCCTCCATGTGCTCATGACTTGAATGCTTGGTCCCAGAGGAGGATCCATGGAAATATTAGGAGGCAGTGCTGTCACTGGCAATGGGTCCTTTGGGGAACATTGCTCTGTGCACTTCCTGTCTTACTCTGCTTTCCAATCAGCCCTGAAGTGAACAGCTCTCCTCCAGCCCAGACATGAACTGAGCTGCTCCGCCACGTTGTCCCCACCATGATGGGCTGAACTCTCTGAAACCATGAGCCAAAATTAACCTTTCCTCTCTCAAGTTGCCTCTACCAGGCAGGTTGTCAAAGCAGTGAGACCGCCCATACACTCAGTGTGTTACTGTCTAAGTTGGGAATGCCTAATGGAAGTCTTTCCCTGGATCTCAGCATTCCACTGCAGAGACCGACTGCCGGAGTACAAAACCCTGAGCACACTGAGAACATGGCCCAGCTGGTTCTTGCACCACTTTCCAGGGCTGGCAGCAATTCGAGGCATCCGTCAAGTTTATTGGCTCTCGGAGTCTGTACAGCTCTCCCCAGCCCCGCACCTGCCATTTGGACTCCAAGGCATTATTTACAGGCCAATAAAAGCCAGCAGAAGTGGGGCTAGTGTCAGCCACAGGTGCAGAACTAACAGGCCACCCCACATCTCCATCCGCCCCTGTTGGAGCCATGTGAAACAGTGGCTTACCTACCGCACTGCCCCTTGTGAAGTATGGCCTCCACTCCCATCCTCCCATCCTCTAGGTCACCTGAGGACTCCCCATAATGGTGCAAAGTATCCAGTGAGTAAATTCCAGTCAATACTTTCATCATGGCAGGGAGGGAACATCCACTTCTTTACTGTGCTGATAAATTCAGTGTCCAATTTATCTTCCATCAGGCCAACATTAATATTAAAATCCTCCACGAGTCATAAATCTGTCATATATCAAGAAAAGAAGCCCCAGGAAGTCAAAAGAAGCCCTCATTAACAAAAGTGGAATTAGTCCTTGGAGGACCCTCTTCGAT
>PVHP010010424.1:0-47629 GCA_004024765.1 Zapus hudsonius
TTTTTTTTTTTTGGTTTTGGTTTTTCGAGGTAGGGTCTCGCTCTAGTCCAGGCTGACCTGGAATTCACTATGTAGTCTCAGGGTGGCCTTGAACTCATGGTGATCCTCCTACCTCTGCCTCCTGAGTGCTGGGATTAAAGGTGTGCGCCACCACGCCCAGCAATTGTTTCTATGTGTATGTGTTTTATTATTCCTCCAGAAATGGCAAAATGCTGACCTGAATGGGAAATTTAAACTACCAACAAAGAATGAATTTATTCCTACAAATTTTGAGATTTTATCATTAGAAAAAGAAGCAACATCATATCCCGCTCTTATTAAGGTAACATGCTAAAATAACTTACTTGTTTGTTTTGTGATGGGGTTTATATTATGTTATTCATGATGGCCCCAAACTCCTGGGGTCCAGTGATCCTCTTGCCTCAGCCTCTTGAATGGCAGGTTTTACTGCTACTCTACTGAAAGAACCAGTTTCAAATTTGGAATCAGACCTATTACACGGGGACTAAAAGAGGATAATTTCTTGTATTTGGTACTCTATTGATTTGGGGTGGGGGCTCCTATCCTAAGAAACAACAGAAATGTTCTGTGAAAAGGATACAAGAAATATTCTGAGATTAAAAATATCACAGCAAGCAAGACTATGAAATTATATAGTTCTAGATTTTATTTTTTTTTAAGGCAGAGTATTTTTACTCAAGCTCAGGCTGACCTGGAACTCACTCTGTAGCCCAGGATGGCCTTGAACTCATGGTGAACCTGCTACCTCAATCTCCCAAGTGCCAGGATTATAGTTGTGAGCCACAGGCTGGCTAAGAAGTGCTTTTTTTGAGGAGATAAAATGTCTGGGCTATAGTCATAAGGGTATTAAAAGGTCCCAGCCCCTTTTCCATATGCACTGAAGACTAAGTAAAGGAAAAGGGTTTATGCCATATCCTGAAAGGTAGCACTAAGAAACAGTATCTGATGCTATTGGACTTAATGCCAAAAATATAGTTTTCATTATGAACCATGACCCTGAAGCACAGGTTAGTAAGTAGGAAACAGAAGGCTGTCACTTCAGAAGCAGAGAGAGGCCAGCCTGAATTAGGGAGATGAGCACATGGTAGAGGAAGAGACAGATTGGAGAAGTTAGTACCAACTATTCTGCCCTTATCTTTCTGGATATGGCAGGCAGATGCCTTTTGATAAATGTGTGGCAGCCAGCCTCTAAGGTACCCCACAGTTCCTGCTGGCTGGGAGTCACACCCTCGACTGCTTCAGGGTCATGGGCAGCAATCTCCAGACGAAACTTTCAATTGTTCCCTCACTGAGGAGGACAGAGTGGTTTGACTGAATATTTTGGAAATACACTTCTATTTCTCTAACCAAATTGTTTCTGTATTCCAGGATACAGCTATGAGCAAGCTGTGGTTCAAACAAGATGATAAGTTTTTCTTGCCAAAGGCTTGTCTCAACTTTGAATTTTTCAGGTATGTAAGTTGAACCTAGTTATAGAGCTTATTAAAATCAACAATACATTTGTTAAGTTTTTTGTTATAGAAATAAAAAGTTAAATTTCTCCTAAATAAGAGAAGGTTGCTGCTAAGAAGTGCTATAAGAATCAAAGTTGCTAATTCTGATTCTTTTGTATTAATGAGTATACCCTTTAAGTAAAGTTACCTCTTATTAATTGGGAGGACCTTCAGGATTTTGGAATCTGGGAACACTGTAGATTTACCCAAAGGCTTATTAAGGAAGTAATAAGTAATTTTGTTGAGTTGATTTTGAATTCTCTGAATTTACCTGGGGAGATAGAACTAAGGTCTCCTAATAATCACAAAATTGAACTTAGAAGAGAATCCTTCAACCCTAGTGAAGCTATCTGATGTGCAAAGCCCCTGATAGCAACTTGACTCTAACCTTAGAAAACTTGAACCAGAACTATCAAACTATGCAATTTCTAGATTTCTGATTCTTAGTCAACAAAGTGCTTGCCATTCATGAGGACCTGAGTTTGATCCCACTACTCTTGGTGTGGGTTTGTAATCCCAGTACTGGGGAGATGGAAAAAGGTAAATTCCTCAGACTCACTGGCTAACTAGTCTGCCTTAACTAGGTGAGTTCTAAGCCAACAAGAGACCCTGTCTCCAGAAGGTGGCTAGCACCTAAGGCACAACACCCAGAGTGACCCCTAGACTCCCTCCACAGACATGCTTGCACGCAAACACACAAATTTATACATAGTGTCTTTATTGTCTTTATTTATTATTTTACTTATTTGCACATATGTGTATATGTATCTGGGCACACTAGGTCACTTGCCCCTGCAAACTAATGACACCTGCACCACTTTTACATTTGGTTTTACATGAGTGCTGGGAACTGAACTCAAGAAGCAGGCTTTGCAAACAAGCTTCTTTAACCACTGAGCCATCTCCCAGGAACCATGGTTTTAATTTTTAAATGTGTATAGTTCTAAACTGCTACATTTTAGAATAATTTGTAATGTTGCAATGAAAAGCAGCACACGATCTGTCTTTCTGCCTCAGCCTCTTGAATGTTAAGATTATAAGTATACAGCACCATACTTGGTTAACTTTTGTAATTTCTCTTTTTTTTTGAGGTAGGGTCTCACTCTTGCCCAGGCTGACTTGGAACTCACTCTGTAGTCCCAAACTGGCCTAAAACTCACAGTGATCCTTCTACCTCTGCCTCCCAAGTCCTGAGATTAAAGACGTGCTAATTTTTTTTTTGTTTTTGTATTTTTGTTTTTCGAGGTAGGGTCTTGCTCTAGTCCAGGTGGCCTTGAACTCACAGCAATCCTCCTACCTCTGCCTCCCCAGTGCTGGGATTAAAGATGTGCACTACCACGCCCGGCCACACTAATTTTTTTGTTTTGTTTTGTTTTTCAAGGTAGGGTCTCCCTCTCGTCCAGGCTGACCTGGAATTCACTATGTAGTCTCAGGGTGGCCTTGAACTCAGACAGTCCTCCTACCTCTGCTGGGATTAAAGGCGTGTGCCACCATGCCCAGCAAGAACACTAAATTTTATTTTATTTTTTTAATATTTTATTTATTCATTTTCAAGCAGAGAGATACAGAGAGAGAGAGAGAGAGAGAGAGAGAGAGAGAGAGAGAGAGAGAGAGAGAAAACGCACCACCTTGTGGGTCTGGCATATGTGGGTACTGGAGAATTGAACCTGGGACCTTAGGCACTGGAGGCAAGTGCCTTAACCGCTGAGCCATCTCTCCAGCCCTCAGAACACTGAATTTTAGATATATAAAATTAGCATGGCCGGGCGTGGTGGCACACTCCTTTAATCCCAGCACTCGGAAGGCAGAGGTAGGAGGATTTTCTGAGTTCAAGGCCACCCTGAGACTACATAGTGAATTCCAGGTCAGCCTGGACTTGAGCGAGACTACCTCGAAAAATAAATAAATAAATAAATAAATAAATAAATAAATAAATAAATAAAATAAAATTCAGTGTTTTTCATGAAGTTAATTTATCATCATTTAATAGTGTTTGGTATAATGATCAGTATCTTCCTGAATTTTACTTTATTCGATTGGTTTGACTTGAAATTAAAGTGAGATATGTTGTAAGTGTTTTGGAAAAGGGGAAGAAAATCTGTAAATGGAAAGTTAAAATGTGGGCTGCTGTGTAGCTCATTTGTTTACCTAGAATGCACATAAACCTGGATTCAGTTCCCCAGCACTGTAGAAAACTGGGTGTGGTAGCATGCATCTATAATCCAAGCACTTGGGAGGTAGAGGTAGGAGGATCAGAAGTTCAACGTAATTCGTGCCTAGATAGCATTTGACTGGGTTACATGAGACCCTATCTCAAAAATAAAAGTTTATATTCCATCAATAAATATACTAAATTTGTAGGGATATACATATTCTGTCAGGTACCCTTTTTTTCCCTTAAACTGCTATTTTTAATTTGTTTTACACTATACCAGTTCTCTCCTGGCTCTCTTGCACAATGGATAGAGCATTGGGCCTCTAAACCAGGTCTGTCATATTGTGGCTCCAAAAGTTGCTTTTATTTGTCAGTAGTGGAGAGTGATACTTTTAGTATTCTAATCAGCTTGTCTCCACTTTGATTTGGCTGCCGTGATTCTGAATTTCTTAAGAATACCTTTTGAGAAGCTTTGACCTTTTTGTTTTCCCTGAGTCTGCCCAGCACAGTGCCTGGGATTGAAGTGTCTGCTTCTTACAAGTCTCCCTCTTGTGATCTGATCTTCTCGACATGATCATGTGGGGTTTCTCAATTTATTAGAAATTTCATGGGCCCTTTTTATCTTTTCAGAAACAGGATTAAATTATGCACTCAGCCAAAATATTTTAGGTTCTATAATCCATATATGGGTATAGTATCTGATTAACAAATAATGTATTTGAGCCAGAATCAACTAGAATTTATGCTTTCATGTTGAGTCATGTTGCCTATTAAGTTTAGGGGACTGAGGAACTTGGCTTGCAGTGCCAGTGTGAGGACTGGAATTCAGATTCCCAGCATCCCGTGAATGCTGGTGGACGTGACAGCCACCTGTGATCCCAGTATGAGGGAAACAGAGACAGAGATGCCCCAGATGGCTTGGTAGACTAGCTGAATCAGCATGTTCTGACTCAAGTGTGAAGAGCTACCGAGGTTGATGCCCTACGTCATTCATGCACACACACCCACACACATACACATGTGCCCACAGGCATACATACAGGGAGGGGGCAAAGTTTAGCCCTTTCCAGTGCCCTAAACAGTGGATACAGCATCTTTGAACACTTAGGAGAGTTCTATTCTAATCTTGAGTTGATTTGAATGCTAGACTTGGCTTTCCTGACTACCTTCACCTAAGAATAGTTTACAGTTGCCTTGGAGCTGAGCTTTGTTGTAGCTTTCTTGCTTGCACTTTTCCTGTTTTTCTGAAACAAGGTCTCATATAACCCAGATTTGCCTCAATCTCACTATGTAGCAGAGGATGGCTCTCCTGCCTGCACTTCCCAAGTGTTGTAATTACACGCATATACCAACAGACCCCGTGTATGTGGTGCTGGGATCAAACCCAGGGCCTCGTTCATGCTAGACAAGCACTCTTCCAACTAAGCTACATCCCCAGCCCCTTGGTCCCAGCTATTACCACAGTGGCCTTATTAGCTGATATAAACTAGCAGTCTTCCCTCCTTGATTTTCCCACCAACCATTCCCCATTCTCCTTAGTTTACTTTTTTCTCCATTGCACTATCAACACCTGGCACATCAGATTTAAATGTATTACCTCCACCTCCACCATTACTGCTAAGAAGTCAGGGTTTTTTTCCTGATTCTCAGTGCCTAGAGAAGTACATTCATAAGCTTGTAATACGTATTTGTTGAATGCATGAACCTGTTCTTCCTTCTGATAAAAGTAAACAATGCTGTATAGTCTAACATCTAGATTGTTTAACTTGCCTTTGAGTCCCAACTCTGCTGCTGTCAACCCAGGTGACCTGAGGAACCTGAGGAAGGTTGTTTCCAGCCTGGAAAGAAGATTGTCTTCATTTTCTTATCTTTAGCTCTTGTGCTCTGTAATTGTTTCATCTCTTTCTTACTCTTTCTCACTTAAATATTTTAATATTTTTCTATTTCTAGCTGCAGTTACAATATCATTTATTGACTCTCACTGATAGTACTCTAGCTTTATGGATTTGGGAGAACCTAATATTTTCAGTTTTTTTTCAATCTTTCTCTTTTAAGTTCATCTTTTTTTTTTTTTGAGGTAGGGCTTCACTCTAGCCCTGGTTGATCTGGAACTCACTCTGTAGTCACCACCACCACACCTGGCTTAAGTTCATCTAATTTTAATCCAAAGATTTTATATTTTTATCCACCAGGGGTACAACTTATTTAGAGAGAGGACATAATACACATGCTGTATTAACTCCTATCAGCATGCTTCCTACCCATAACCAAAGGACAGGCTTTTCCTCCTCTTACCTGCCTTGTGCTTCAAATGTGTTAGTTCAGCTACCCCACCTGAGATAAGTAATTATTCTCTCTCTTCACTGCTACCAGTCCACACATTTTCTTTTTTTTTTTTTCTTTGTGGGGAAAAAGAAACAGATTGGCGAATTCAGTCATGTCCTCAGGAATTGCTGTTAACCAGTATTCAATTTCTTCACCCATCTCAAAAGGCCACGTTCCATCGGGAGGTAATAAATCAGCTATTTTACTGTCAACGTTTTCTTCCAGCCCATTTGCTTATGTGGACCCCTTGCACTGTAACATGGCCTATTTGTACCTTGAGCTCCTCAAAGACTCACTCAACGAGTATGCATATGCAGCAGAACTAGCAGGCCTGAGCTATGACCTCCAAAATACCATCTATGGGATGTATGTAAGTACCCATGTCTCAGAGCCTTCCACTCATCAACACTTTTATATTGATTTGATGGAAGCACTTTTAATTGTGGGTATGAGTTTAATTTCTTTTTAAAAATTCTTTATGGCTTATCATGTTTTCTCTTCATTTAATTTTTGTTAGCATTTATTCTAACTTCAGCTCTTTGCCATTCATATTATGCAGATTTGCCTTGATTTTTTTTAACATCTGTCATCAGACTGTCATATTTTTCTTCTCAAACAAAATTGTACCCCAATCTAGGTTTAGATCTTACCCATTCTGTATCTGAAGTCTTGATCTTCAGAGAAACAGAGTGCAGTCATCTCTGTGTAAAACATGAGGTTGGCCTACACTGTTTCCTTGGAAACCCAGATCATGAGGCTGCATATCCATACTCTTCCGTCATGTTTCTTCATGGTCATGCCACCGCTTGAGGTATCAAAGCATTTCTTTTGTTTTTCTTTTCGTTAGTCGCTACATTTATGCTGATCCTCTCCATTGCAACATGACATACCTGTTTATCAGGTTATTGAAGGATGATTTAAAAGAGTATACATATGCAGCACGCCTCTCAGGTTTGAGCTATGGCATTGCATCAGGAATGAATGCAATACTTGTAAGTAAAATGGAAACCAAAGAAAAAGCACCACACTGTTGAAGCTTTCTGTTGAGCTTGGGGAAACTGTTAACTTCTGCATTTTTAAATAAGAAAGTTGATGGTTTTCTTCCTTGCACCTTTTCAATGATTGAAAAATCCAAATTAGGATTAGTTCCACTAATAAATGATTTGGAAAACTTAGTGCATCTTATGAACGAACATGTATGTGGGCTGCATTAATGTGCATGTTCTGCTCCAGTTGTTTAACACACTAACCCTAAAAGCATGTTTTTTTCCATGTACTTGAGTATTTATAAACAAAAGATCCTCACTGTTGTTACTGTGGTGTTTGAGGTCTGCCAATATATAAGCTTCCTTTATTTTTGTGGAATGTTCCCATATTCAAATATACCTAACCATGTATTTTGTAGCATGCATCATAGATATTTTATAGATATAATATCCAGATCCTCCTCAAGTGTTCCTGGTATATTTTCAAATTAACATCCATCTTATGGCACACGTTTATTTTCACTTTACTTGAACATACGTGTTTTAGTAAAAACAAAAAGAGAGAGAGAACATTTCTGAGTACTGTTGTAAAAGCATCTTTTACAAAAGCTTTTAATTAAAATTTTAAATTTTCATTTATTTTGCAGCAGCTTTGTTTTCATCTCATCAAAATGTATATAATCTGTCTTGATAAAAATTAACCACACGTGGATTAGTAATTTATTTTCTGGGTTTTTTTTTCACGCTTGACATTTAGCAGCATATTACCATCTATTTATGATAAAGTGAGTTTTCTATTAGTTCTTAATAGTTCATATGGCACATGACATGCTTTCTGTGGCCAGAACCTCCAGCTGAGGTACTTGTCCACCATTCCTCACAGGACGCAGAAAGCTTCAGGGCCGCCTGTACTGGTGTGAGTGTTATTAAGGGAATATAACAATAGCCTCCCCTTCCCTGCTTTTCAAAGTGTTAGGCTTTCAGAGACTATTACATTGTCCTAAAGAAAATCCTGATGATGCATACAGCATATCTTTCTTACAAATTTGTTTGCCATTGGCTTATAGGACATCAACA
Source organism: Zapus hudsonius (assembly GCA_004024765.1). NCBI lineage: Eukaryota > Metazoa > Chordata > Mammalia > Rodentia > Dipodidae > Zapus > Zapus hudsonius. Next base: position 8,058 of record PVHP010010424.1, read on the forward strand.
CCATTCACCAAGTAAGCAAGGATTGTGGGTCTTAATTGGTCTCACTGAATGAAAGTAACATAATGACATGAAATACAAAATTGGGGCTACCTGGTTTCTCCAAAGATGGTTTTATTTCTAGTGGTGGGAAGTTGAGACAGGGTCCTGCTGTGTAACCATGACTTACCTGTCACATGTAGATCAGACTGGCCTTGAACTTGAAGGCAGAATGCTCCCGCCTCTGCCTTCCAAGTACAGCCACAAGCATGTGCTGGCACATCTGCCCAAAGTTGATTGTTCAAATATTTATGTGCTGTTTTGGAATGCATCTGTTAGAGAACTGTCCCCTCTGAATTTTTATCTTATACATTTATAATAACTTTACCCCTACCATTCAGTTAGTAGGAGATCACTTTAAAGAAAATTTAGGGATTTGAGATTTCACTCAGTAGTGGAGTGAGTGTCTAACATGTGTGAGGACTTGGGGGTTCATTCAGTACCAGGACCAAAACATAGTTCAGTGTGATACAGTAGAATAGGGATTTAATGGGGCGGTATGTGCCACGGTAGTTTGACATCAGGTAGGTTTATGTACTGTTGACTTTATTTGGGAAACATGAAATTATGTTTTTGAATATTACCTAATATAAAGATGGTTAATGTTATGTTCCTCAGTGTTAAACTATCTATAAGAGACTATTAAATTGGCCTAAAGAATTGTTTTATTTTCCATTTACTATACCTAGCTTTGGGATTTTGAAAATGTTTTTAATAGTCAAGTTTAAGATGAAGTTAATTAAATCTTTTTTTTTATTTTTAATACCCTTAACTCTTTCTGTAGCTTTCAGTGAAAGGTTATAATGACAAACAGCCAATTTTGCTAAAGAAGATTACTGAAAAAATGGCTACCTTTGAGATTGATAAAAAAAGATTTGAAATTATCAAAGAGGCGGTAAGACTTATAATTAGTTTTGTTACAATTTTAATTCCTAAAATAATATTGCAGCATTATGAAAATCCTCAATAATGGGGAGAGGACTAAATAAGCATTCATTGGCCGGGCATGGTGATGCACACCTTTAATCCCAGCCCTCAGGAGACAGAGGTAGGAGGATCTCTGTGAGTTCAGGGCCAGCCAGGGACTACAGGGTGAGTTTCTGGTTGGCCTGGACTAGAGTGAAACCCTACTTTGAAAAAAACAAAACAAAACAAAAAAGCATTGATAATCCTGTTGCATTCATCTCACCTTATGTTTTTTAAATCCTATATTCTACTTAGAAAGCCTAGCATACTAGTGTGTACCTGATTGTTTCTGTGGGCTTCAAGAACTAGTGCAGTTGCAGTTCTGACATTCAAAGAGAGCTCTGCTGATAGACTTCTTATAGGCTTCATCCCAGCCTTCATTTCAGATAAATGCATGTTTGAGTAGACTGAGGTCCTCCCACCAGAGGTTTTCCACATTGTGTGCATAGTTAGGTTTGATGTGTCTCCCACTTAAGTTTGTGTTTTGTTTGGCCTAGTAATGGAAATATGAGGTAGATCACTGTTTTTAGATCAAACTATGACCCTTGTTTTTTAAAAAATATTTTTATGATAAGCTGAGAGAGAAGAGAGACATACAGAGAGAATGGGCACACCAGGGCCTCCAGCTACTGCAAACAAACTCCAGATGCATGCACCTCTTTGTGCATCTGACTTTACATATACACTGGGGAATGGAACCCGGGTCATTAGGGTTTGCAGGCAAGGGCCTTAACTGCTGAGCCATCTCTCCAGCCCAACCCTCATTTTTATAATTAAGATGCTCAGTTTTCAGTTGTGGGTCCAGTGTATAGCTAGCCATGTTACTTGCTTATGGAGACTTTAGGGATGATCTTAGTGTAGAGTCTAAGGTTGCCAAGAGACAGAGGCCCCAGAAACAAGATAACTTCCTTTGTGATGAAAGATGTTACTTAGAGCTCATTATTAAGATGCAGCCTGGACAATGAAAGCACATGCCCTTTAGTTTAAAGATCAGAGAGTAGGCACTGTGCTTAACTACTTTAACAAGGGAAATATTCTTGAATTTTAGTAACATAATGTGTATATATATATATATAAAAGAGTTGGACTATAGCTGGTCTTTTATATATTTAATGCACCCCTATCTCCTTCACTAGTATATGCGATCTCTTAATAACTTCCGGGCTGAGCAGCCTCACCAACATGCCATGTACTACCTCCGCCTGCTGATGACTGAAGTGGCCTGGACTAAAGATGAATTAAAGGAAGCCCTAGATGGTGAGGCTCTGCTTAAAGCCTAGTGCTCTCTCGTTTTTTTTTGTTTTGTTTTGTTTTGTTTTGTTTTGTTTTGTTTTGTTTTCTTCTACGATCTTTTGGGTTATCCTGATACTAATACTTTTGAATGATGTAGGTCTGTTAAAGCCAGCTGTGCACATTTTTTCATGAAAGCCTTTGATGTAGCTTTCATTCAGTCAATTTAGCCATATTTACTATTTCAAGCTGGACCTATATGGTTAATGATTACTATTCCTAGGTTAATTTGGAGATACTGGCTAGCTCCCATACCCTTGATTCTTAGGGCATTCAGCTATCTAGGGGGAGGGGTAAGAAACACAGTTCAGTGTGTTCCGACGTTTATTTGCTGCCTATACACTTGATCCCGGCTTTCTCGGTGCTTAAGATTAAAAAATGATGAATTGGATGGGATTTCTTGAGTCGGGGAGCTCAAATTTACTTGGGAAGCATAAGTAGAAACAGATCATTTCAGTAGAGGATGGGGGAGGGGATGCTGAGGTAATCTAGAAGAGGGACTCCTGAAGCAATACAGTAGACATGAACAAGTGAGACCAACGGTCAAATCCCACTTCTGCAGTTTACTAGCTTGATTAAGGCTTTGGATAAGAAACAGCTTCTGGGGTTTTGTTTATTTGTCTGTTACTTTTAGTAATTAGTTACTTTTTTCTCATTGTTGTGAGAAAATCCTGGACAAAAGCAACCATTCCTTGAAGAATGAAAGGTTTATTTCAACTCAGAATTTGGGGGTACCACCCCACATGGCAGGGAAGGCATAGCTGCAGGAACTTTAAGCAGCTATTCACATCGCATCACTAGTTCACAAGCAAAACTAAGGACTCCTTTGTATGGGACCCTGGGCCCCAGCCCATGGAATGGTGCTGCCCAAGTTAAGATGGCTCTTCCCACCTCAGTTAACGTAATCTAGAAACTGCCTCACAGACATGCCCAGATGCTTGTTTCCTAGGGGATTCTGGCTCCTGCCAAGTTGTTAATATTAACCTCCTAGTGTCCTGATGGAGAAGGACCAACTCATAAAGAAGCCTTACTAAAAGGAATGGGAGAAATGTAAGAATTACCATAAGGACGTACTATAGCAGCAACTGCTCTAGGCAGTGTCCGCCAACACATGCTAAAATGAGCAAAAATGTGAGGGAAAACTGTATTTGTATAGTCTCAAAGTATTTTCCCCCAAACCAATACTTAACTAATTACAGTTGAGAAAATAGGCTTTAATGGGCAGGTGTAATTCCAAATTGATTACCAAGCATACATGACTTGTTGCATTATAAACAAAAAGTAGTACATTTACAATGAGGATAGTTGGTAGACACCACCTTAACCAAGTGATCAGTACTGCAACATTAATCTCATGCCCCCTGATATTATGCACTGGGAAAAGACACTTTGTCTTTGTAGTTTATTTTTCCTAGTAATACATGAATGAAATTTAATCCTGGGGAAACACTAGATAAACCCAGATTAAGGGCTAAGGATGAAGGAGGGCTAAATGGAATTGTAGATTAGGTCCTAGAACAAAGAAAGACATTAGTGGGAAAACTGAAATCTAAACAAAGCCAGTGCTTCGTAGCATTATGTCGCCTGGGTTATAGATTAGTGGTAGAGTGCACAAGGCCCTAGGTTTGATCCTGACCACCTCAAAAAGAAAAAAAAAGATGGAATTTATTTGTATTGGTTTTTAAGTTTACACTTGATCTTAGCCAAAAGGCCGAGAAACGATTGGTTTTTTAGTTTAGATCACTGTATTATGATACCTGAAAGTTGTCAGCATTAGGGAATACTGGGTGAGGGTAGAAAGAGCTCTAGTATTTTTGCAAACCTTATGTCAATCTCAAACTATCTGAAACACAAAATTTTTGTTTATTTTTTAAACTTCTACGCAATGTTCACTATTTCTTAATCATTCACAGATGTCACCCTCCCTCGCCTTAAGGCCTTTATACCTCAGCTACTGTCACGACTGCACATTGAAGCCCTTCTCCATGGAAACATAACAAGGCAGGTAAGTGGTGAAGAGTTTAGCAATATTTTGTTGATCCCTTTAAGAATTTTTCTCCCCTTTAGCGTGTCTCAAGGCTTAATCAGCACAATGATAAGCATCCTGAAACTCTCTCAGCTTTCTCTCCTGGGAGGAGAGAAGAAGGCACAGGGAAGTAAGATGATGATACTCAGTTAACTGAGATGCGCCTTGTCTGCTGAACCAGCCTTGTGCAGTCATAGAAGGAAATGGAGTAGTCATTCCTACTCTATATAGGATCACATAACGTAGACTCAGCCACCTGTGTTCAAGTCCTGACACTGCCACAGACTAGCTCTGGAATCGTTCAGAATTGTCTTAACTCTGCCCTGTACCATTAGAATAGTAGTAGCACCTGCATCATGGCTTATGAGGATTGAACAGTACGTGCCAGGTGCTTAGCACATATTTCCACAGCTGTTTCTCTTCACTACAACCATGGTGATTGTCAAATTCACTTTTTATCCACTTGAACAGGATGAAGTGAATTTAAGATTTAAAATCTATTTTCATGATCAACTAAACTATTTTGTAGGCATGTTGCTAATATGCTATCTTGTCTTCTCTCCCCAGGCTGCATTAGGAATTATGCAGATGGTTGAAGATACCCTTATTGAGCATGCTCATACCAAGCCCCTCCTTCCAAGTCAGCTAGTTCGGTATAGAGAAGTTCAGCTCCCCGACAGTAAGTTGAAATGTTGTAACTTTCGAAACGGATTATATTGACATAATAATGTGAGCAATTATACCTAACTTGAATTTATTGGATAATAATGTATGGTTTTAGGTTAAAGATCCACTGGTAGCCTCTACTACTTGTAGAAAACATGATTGGAGATAGATTATTCTATCTTCAGAGCCAAGGAGGTCAAATCAGAGATACACAGTAATTTTTGAAGAGAATGGTACGGGAATCAACTAGTACTTGAATGTAGGGGCATTAGGATAGTAAAAATACAACAAATGTAAAGAGCTATTTGCTAAGCATGAAATAAAAACTAGAAGCTGGGCTAGCGTTGTAGCTTAGCTGGGTGCTAGGGAATTGAACCCAGTTCAGCAGGCTTTGCAAGCATCTTTAACCGCTGAGCCATCTCCCTAGCCCCTACACACAATTTTACAGTTAATTTTTTCTTTCATACCTCTTCTCTGTATTTCCCTTTTCTGTTTAGGATTCTATCTTCTTTGGCCTCCTAAATGCTCTCTTAAATTGCCTCACATGCAAAAATAGCATAATTTATGAATGTAAGCATTCTCAAAATGCAGTGTTAGGAAATTATTCTGATTTTGTCATCTGATCAGATGGGAATGTCTTAAGTAATCCTTTGCTTCACTCTTTTGGAAGGCATTTACAGTTTAAAAAGGGAAACATTATGCACTGTGAAGGAGAGACATTTGGGATATGTATGAGAAGTGGAAAAGATAGGCCTCATGGCCCAGGATCCCTTACTCTTCTACAGGAGAACTTAGTGTTGCTAGTCCACACTCAGAAATTGGTTTATAAAGGTAGCATGATAGACATGCCTGCAATTCTAGCACTTGGAAGGTAGAATCAGGAGGATGAGGAGTTCATAGCCAGTCTCGACTACGTGGCAAGTTTAAGAACAACTTGGGCTCAGTTTCAAAAAGAGAAAGGGAGGGAGGGAGAGAAGGAGAAAGAGAGAAAGGGGAAAGAGCAAGCAAGAGAGAATATGGTAATGTATACCTTTAATCATGAGGAGGCTAAGGCAGGAGGATTGAGAGGCTGGCCTTGGCTATAGAAAGTTCAAAGCCAGCCTCAATAACCAGATCCTGTTTCAAAAAAAATGTGGACAAGCACCCCATTATCTTCATTAGATCATGAGTACATTTCTAAATCTGTTCTCTTTTTGCAATTTCCAGGAGGATGGTTTGTTTACCAGCAGAGGAATGAAGTTCACAATAACTGTGGCATCGAGATATACTACCAGACAGACATGCAAAGCACCTCGGAGAATATGTTTTTGGAACTTTTCTGTCAGATTATCTCTGAGCCTTGCTTCAACACCCTGCGCACCAAGGAGCAGCTGGGTGAGAAAGAAATGGGGAATAGCAAAATACTGTAGGCCTTAATGAGCCCTCGCTGGGCCTTCTAGCCATGCTCATCACCAGCTCCCATCACTCTGGATGTCTCAGTCTTGTATTTTCTGCGAAATGCTGATGGCAGTAGCTTTGAACTAGAACTAAAATAATATGAGGCAAGAGAAGGGAAGGAGACAAGGCATTGAAGAAGCATAGTGTGTGAGTTCACAAGGTGCCAATAGAACTGTGACCTTTAGTTAGCCTAGTCCTTGAGAGTTCCAGTTTAAATTGAGCTGGTCTGCTAATATGCATTTGTCAAGCATGTCTCATGTGAGGAACTTAGAGGTTAAAGCAAACAGAGCTAGGACGATGGTTAGGGAATGAAAATGAGTACTGCATTTCATAGGAATAGAAATAACTTCAGCTTAGATGGGAGAGGTTCAGTTAGCAATAAGTGAGGAGTACAGAATCTGAGTTTTCATGATGAATAGGGATGTGGGATGCTTTTCTAAGAAGAAAAGCATATTCATCCCTAGTTTCTGACTATTCCTCAGAGTCTTTCTGCTCCATCCTTAGGAACAGAGCAGTGTCTTAATTTTTCCTATTTCTTCGGGGGTGAATAATGTAAAGTTCTAAAGTAGTTTTTAATCTGAAAGAAAGATTAAGTGACCTGAGCCAGGTATGATGGCACACACCTTTAATCCCAGCACTCAGGAGGCAGAGGTATGAGGAGGGCCATGAGTTCAAGACCAGCCTGGGATTACAGAGTGAGTTCCAGGTCAGCCTGGGCTAGAGTGAGACCCTACCTTGGGGGGAGGGGGGATGGGAAGTGAACTGAGTCTGAAATGCCAAGATCCTGACTGGCTAGTGTTTGTGTTTCAGGCTACATTGTTTTTAGTGGGCCCCGTCGAGCCAATGGCATACAGGGCTTGCGATTCATCATCCAGTCAGAAAAGCCACCTCACTATCTGGAGAGCAGAGTAGAAGCCTTCCTAATTACCATGGAAAAGTCCATAGAGGAAATGACAGACGAGGCCTTCCAGAAACATATTCAAGCATTAGCAATTCGTCGATTAGACAAACCAAAGAAGTTATCTGCAGAATGTGCTAAATATTGGGGGGAAATCATCTCCCAGCAATACAACTTTGATAGAGGTAAGATGAAAGCACACCTTGAACACTTAGGCCATTGGAGTGTAAAATTTGAGAACATTGAAGCCATTCTGCAAAATGGCATTCTCTTTGTGGGTGATGTCTCCGTGATGATTTGGTAGCAAAATCGGGTGCACTTACCCATTTACTGCAATAATGATTTCCTGCTAAAAACATCTCCTCATCTTCTCCCGAGCTGGAGTGGAGTTTCACAGCACCTCATGTTAATGTATGAGTAAGATATCCAGTACACTGTTTTTGTTTTGTCATTGTACCCCTGAGTGCAGATACCTTGTTATCTATTTCCCATAACCACTGGGTGGGGAGGATTTGCAGGTTTAACCTTTTAAGTTAAGTGATTCCCTAGAGGCACAAGAATTCAGACATTTGCCTTGAGGAATTTCCAAAGATTTGTCAGATTCAGAAGAGCTGTGCTGTCTGAAGTCTCTGTGTATCAGCTTCCTTTCACGTTTCATGTAGAAGATGGCTTAGCAATAGGCTAAGCCGCTTGAGATATTGGCATTAGGTTGTATTCTTATTCTGATGCCACCATGCTGAAGATCTTGACCAATCACCATACTGGGCCTCAGTTTCCTCACCTGTGACTTTTTTTTTTAACAGTTGAATCCATTATAATGAAAATAGTATCTTCCATTTATTGAGCATTTACCATCATGCTATTTTTTTCTTAGTTGCCATGATAGTCTTATTAAGTAGTTTTTTCATACAGTTTTCATAAAGGGAATCTGAGGCTTAGAAAGTTGAAATGATTTAACCCAACAGCTCACAGGAGAGAGCCAGAATATAAACCTATCCCTGATTCCCAAGCCAAACTATTACTCTCTAGCTTATGCTTGAAATCTATTCCTTTCCTCCTTACAGGGACAAATGGTTATTTAAAAATATGGATACTTGATAGGCTTGGAGTAAAGTATATTGTTTTGTATTTTGGACTATTTAATGTGCAAAAATATTAGTAAATTATTGTTTGCTTACTTTTTCAGATAATATAGAAGTTGCATATTTGAAGACACTTACCAAGGAAGATATCATCAAATTCTATAAGGTTTGTTGGATTTATCTATTTAGTTAGTTTTGACAGATAAAGAAATAGGTGCTACACTGTGTGTTGCTGCTTTGAATCTGGTCAGGATGGATTTATGAATGCTTTTTGTAGAATTAAGTATTTTAGACACATTTTGATCTATTCCTGTTAGAAAAGCCATGGATAATTTATATGAAAAGCAATACTGCTTTTGTTTTTCTCTGGATCTTGCTTTCCCCGGTTTCTAACATACGCTTCTGGGCCCCCTTTTCATTTCCTGTTTCCACCACACTGTACAAAGAACATTGCTGAGCTTGTTTGGTGGGAGGGAAAGCAAAGAAAACAAAAGAACTTGAGTCAGAGTATTTTCCAAGCTGTGACAGCTAAATATTGTCCATCCATTTAGGTGCCTCTGTGGTTACCTCTTTATGCAATTGATTACTCAACTTTTGAACTGTGTTCAGAGATCTTAAGAGTCTTGAATGCCTCTAAAAACCAAAAATAAAAAATAAAAAATAATTAAAAAGTAGGTATTGTGATGGCTTAGGGAGAATAAAGTGAGCAATACAGTAGAGTACCTGATACAAAGCAGGACTCATTAAATGTTTCTTTCTTTCCTCTCTCTCTCTCTCTCTCTCTCTCTCTCTCTCTCGTTTTGTTTTTGGAGGTAGGGTCTCACTCTAGCCCAGGCTGACCTGGAATTCACTGTGTAGTCTCAGGATACCCTCATACTCACAGAGATCCTCCTACCTCTGCTTTCTGAGTACTGGGATTAAAGGCACATGCTACCATGCCTGGCTAAATGTTACTTTCTTATCTCTTGGTAGATGAGGAACCACAACTCACCAGCAGAGCTCTGGTGTAGATGTGAGGTGGTTCTTAGAGGAATAATGGTTGTAGTTGTCCTGAATAAGTCAGGTTATTCTCTCTGTGGGCATTAAAGATCACTAGAGCTGGGCATGGTGTCACATGTTTAACCCCAGCACTGGGGAGGCTGCTGAGGCAGGCCGACTGGGCTACATAGCAAGACCCTCTCAAGGAAGGGGAAGGGGAAGAAAAGGGAATAGATTCAAAACATCACTAGGGGCTGGGGATGTAGCTTTGTTGCTAGAATATTTGCCTAACATGAACAAAGTCCTGGGTTCAATCCCTAGAACCACATAAACAGGCTGTGGTTGTACATGCTGGGGGAGACTGAGCCAGGAGGGTCAGAAGTTGAAAGTCACCTTCCACAACCATAGCAAGATTGAGGCCAACCTCGGCTACATGTGTTTATAAAAAAGGGACAGGACTGAGGAGATGGGGTAGTTGGTAGTAACATAGGAACCTGAGTTCAGATTCCCAGCACCCACATACATGCCAAAAGTGCCTGTAATCTCAGTGCTCAGGAGGTGCACACAGGCAGATTGACCAGGTTCAGCAAGAGACCTTGTCTCAATAAATAAGGTAATAAATAAATAAGTAAATAATAAGGTAGAGAGTGATTGAGGAAGATACCTAGTATCAAGCTCTGGCCTCCACCAGCACACACATCATTAAATGCAGTCCAGTGATGATGAAGACAAGTATCTAAGCCCAGCTCACTCGCATATTAACTGTGGATGTTTGAGCAGGTCACTTAATCCCCTTGGGCTCAGTTTTCTCATCTCCAACGTGGAATATGAGTCATTCTTGCCAGTGCCTAGGGTGCGTGTAGCTCAGTGAGACAGCATTTATCTAGCATAGATGAGGTTCCCAGCACCACAAAAAGAAAAAAAAATCAGTCTTGCCTACCTTTATGAATCCTTCTAGAAGTCGGGTGAAACAATGTGAAGGAAAAGAAAAGGAAGCATCTTTTCTATCTCTGTGATGACTGATTCTTCAGTGGTTTTAGGTTCCCGTGGGGCAGGAGGTAATCTTGCTCTTCTCTCTGCCTAGGACATGTTGGCTGTGGACGCACCAAGGAGGCATAAGGTATCCGTCCACGTTCTTGCCAGAGAAATGGATTCTTGTAAGTATTGAGCATTAACTCTTTTGTTTGTTTTTCAAGATAGGGTCTCTCTCTAGCCCAGGCTGACCTGGCATTCACTATGTGGTCTCATGGCATTCCTCCTACCTCTGCCTCCTGAGTGCTAGGATTAAAAGTGTGGGCCAATATGCCCAGCTGAGTGTTAACTTTTTTAAAAGTCTATTTTTAGGCTTCTATTGGGCCTTACCCTAGAAGTAACAAGATAAAGTAAAGGACTGAACGTAAGGTCTGCTCTCTTGAAGCAGGAGCCCAGGGAAGGGGGAGGGAGCAGTGAAGGAGGAGGCAGAACCAGGTGACTGACGGTGCCATGCTTGCACGGCTGTGACCAGTCCCAGAGAGGCGGGGGGGGGGGGGGACAATTCATCTGCTCATCTCTGCTCCTGCTAGCCATGGTTTGCACTTGACCTGGGCACTAACCTGATAGAGCCAAGGATTGATGTCCTCAATGGGGACACTGGACAAAAGGCAGGAGCAGGTATCATCAAACAATCTGAGAAGCACATGGACTAGGCCTGGTACAGTTTTCTTTAATTATCTGAATCTGGCTTAGAGTTGATGAAAGTTGTGTGTATGATTAAGTGCAAAGCATGTAACCTTTTCTTTTCTTATAGGTCCTGTTGTTGGAGAGTTCCCATGTCAAAATGATGTCAATTTGTCACAAGCACCACCCTTACCACAAGTAAGAACATTGTTAGGTTGCACTGCCAGAGGACTTTAATACTTAGAGAAGCTTGTCTAGTACTGAGAAACCTGGAGGTTTCAGGTTACCACGTGTTTGAGCTTCTCTTTGAGGTCATCCCAAATGTCTGCTCACTCAGCCTTTGCCCTAGTCTGCTTTTGCTTCTGTTTTGTTTTGAGACACAGGGGTCTCGTGTAGCCCAGGCTGGCCCTGAATTCACTATTTAGCTGAAGCTGGCCTCCTACTTCCCAAGTGCTGGGATTATAGACATGTGCCTCCACTCCCAACATGTCTTTGCCGCTTGCCTTGTGTCCCTGTGCTCTGAGTCATCTCTGGCCACATCTTTTCCTGGCATTGACTAACAGAGTGACACCGTTTAGTCCTTTCCTTGGTGCCTCTGTATTTTAATCATTGGAAGACAAGCATTTTCTTGATGGAGAAGGAAATGGGCAACATAACCAGGCTTTTGCTGGATGGGCACACAGCCTCGGCTACTCAGCTACAGCTGCAGGCTCAGCCGTGCCTGATGAAAGCCGGCAGGCTTCCTTCAGGCACAGAGTCCTACTTGGCGTAGGTCTGCAGACTAATCCATGACCCCTTGCCTCTGCCAATCACAACAGTATGGAATTCTGTCTTATCTAAAAGAGATATCTTGGTTGGACCAGAGAGATGGCTCATCAGTTAAAGGCACTTGCTTGCCAAGCCTGATGATCTATATTTGATTCCCAGTACCACATAAAGCTAGATGCACAAAGTGGTGCATACACCTGAAATTACATTTGCAGTGGCTAGAGGCCCTGGCGCCCCTATTCTATCTGTCTTTCTCTTCTCTCTCTCTCTCTCTCTCTCTCTCTCTAGCAAATAAATAAATGAGATATCTTGTTCAGTGTAATTTTTTTTTTAAGTTAAACACACTAAAAGAAATTTTTTTCTTTGCAGCCTGAAGTGATCCAGAACATGACAGAGTTCAAGCGGGGCTTGCCGCTCTTCCCCCTTGTGAAGCCTCACATTAACTTCATGGCTGCAAAGCTCTGAAGATCTCCCATAGTGGGAACATGCAAGTGGTCTGGGAAAACAACCTTGGACATTTGAATAGTTTCTGGTTCACTATTAGAGAAACAGACAGAGAAAAAAAAGTTGTCAAATACCATATAAAAATGTTAAAAACCCAAAGTAATAAAATTATAAAATCTTAGAGATGTAGAATATTTTTAAAATACATGCCTCTTAAATAACTTAAATTTTTTCTTATCATTCCTAATAGAAATTTCCCTTATATAGCTGCTTAAAAGAACGAATGATATCCTAATGGAATCTTTTTTCCCCTATTCTTTAAAATAGTCACTTGTCAGAAGAAAATAAGTTAGTTTTTCTCTTAAAACCTTCTAAGTTGGCAGAAAAGGCTTCAAAAACATTTCTAAAAACTCAATCCTTCTATTTGAAGTTTCCTGTAAGTCAGTGGAGAATCTTACATTTGTAGATTGTGCACAAAGCGATGCCATTTTCTTTTATTAGTGAAATTGCTGGTTATATATGGCATGATTTTAACCTTTTGATAAAATTTGAATATGTTTTTTAATCCAACTAGTAAAATGCAGGAAAACTCTAGAATACTTTTATTTACAGTGCTAGAAACACAGATTCATCTTACATCAATTTTGTCCCAAACTGAATTTCTCAGGATTACTGTGGGTTTTTTTCTAATTGGATTCTAGTGACCTTTTTTGTTGTTCATAGTTGGTTTGCGGTGTTCCATCAGGTTTATATTTTATCATCACATGTTGCTGTATTGAGTGTGTGACACGCTGTTCTAACATCAGCTGTGGTTAGTGCCCATAACTTCACTGCAGTGGAATTGTGATCAGTGTGTGAGCCAAAACATTTTACCCCATTAGGAATTTAAGGCAACAAATACAGAGCCACCTCAAAAATAAAACCTTGCATTCTTAAGTAGCAAGTCTCTGAAAGATGCTCAAACCCCTTGTTGCTACCAGTCTAATCTTGCCTTAAGCATTATTTTTAGACTAGTATAAAAATAATCATACAGATGACTGGACTTTTAAAAAATATTTTTTTCATGAGATACTATTTTCGGTGAAAATGTTATTGTAGATTTAACAGCCATTTTAAATACTATTATTAAAACTTATTTCAAGAGACATTGTGGCTATATTTCAACATACAAACATTGGAAGCAGTAAGTGGGCCTGCTGTCCACTGAGGCAAAGAATGACATTTTAATTCTCTAAAAGCCTTGATTTGCCTGGACTCCTGTCTGTAGTCTTGACTTTTCATATCTTGAGTTTTTACATTCACTGTTTTCCCAATCTTCTCTGATTGGGGCAGCTGTGGAGGCTGCTTTTGGGGTGCAGCTCATCTCCCCTGCCACATCAATGTGATGCTGTAACTGTCTTTTAATCCACACCCTCCAGAATCTCCTGCTAGAAATGTGGCTTTGTCCATCGGAAGGTATCGGAAGTCATCACTTCCTTCTTCTTCTGTGCATCTGCCAACTATGCACCTGATAGATTGTTGGGTTTTTTTAATTCATTAATACATTTTATTTGCTTAAAAGGCTAATAATTGTTTGATTAAAGGATATTGGGTAGAAACTTTAACAAGGAAATAAGTCATATGATGACCAAAATGTTTGTAAAAGTTTAAAATTTGCGATATAGTTATAAGAAGCAGGGTCTCACGTGTCCCAGGCCAGCCAAGGACGACCTTGGACTCCTCATCTCCACCTCCTAAGTGCTGGGACTGCAGGTGTGAGCCACCGCACCCAGCGTGACTATGCAGCTTTTCATCCAACTGCTGATCTATACAAGAGGAATCTCAGATGAGTCCTGGTGTTTAAATCCATCACTGTAAAAGTCAACAGAAATCCACCTACCTTTTCTGTAGAAAATTACATGATGTTGAATAATTTTTAGCTCTTTTTTTCAAAATGGGCAGAATTTAAAAGCCTGTCATTTTATGAGAAACGGCACTTGGGGAGATCTGAAAGCATCCACGTGCAGTCTTCTGTGTGCTCCGGCCGTCCTCGTTTCAAGTCCATGAGCAATAACAGACTACCCAGAGACTGCTATTTACTCAGCGTGTAGCAAGGGAGGTGTGGACAGAAACACTGTTATTAGTTACTAGAGACTTGAAAGTCTTTTTAATCAGTTGACGTGAAAATGAAAGCATGTGACACTGCCAGTATGGTGGCGTCCTAGGGTCGTCCTGTTTACAATAAATCTGAATTTGAACTCTGGAGTTTGTATTATTTTTATAGTTTTTGTGAAATAGTACAGTGGCCCATCCCCATTCTACCTCTCAACATTCTAATATAAGATTTCTTGCTTTCATTAGTCTTAATCCAGAAACTGAATGTATGCGAATGTATATGTATGGAAGTATACGTAGAGGCAGGAACTAAAGTAAGTAGCTCAATTTTATTCTCTTAGGAATAGATAACTTTTGGGCCAGGGATGTAGTTCCTTGGCAAAGTTCTTGAGGCCCTTTCTGGGTTAGAGTCCTAGAACACATCAAAAGTGGTTGTGGTGGTGCACACGTGTGATCCCAGAACTCAGAGATGGAAGCAGAAGGATCACCCTCAGCTATAAGGGGTTTGGGGCCAGCTTGGCTGTAGGAGACCCTGTCTCCAAAAGCAAAACAAAAAAGCGTTTTATAAAGCTTATGATGAAGGCTTCCAGGACTTCAACCTAATAAAGAGAATTTATGAAGTAGCTACAGGTGACATTTAAAGCTGGCATGTGAGCCCTTTTCCTCCTAGGATCTGCACAAGACCACTTCACTTATATTTGAGGTCCTAGTCTGTGCAGCAAGATAGAAAAATTGAAAAGGAAGCTGGGAGATGGCCCAATGGTTAAAAGTGCTTGCCTGCAAAACCTGGCGGCCTAGGTTGGAATCTCCTGTACCCACTTAAAGCAAGATGCACAAAGTGACACATGCATCCGGAGTTTGTTTGCAGTGGCAAAAAGTGTTGGCACAGTTATTTTCCTCTTCCCTCTTCCTCATTGCACAAATAAGTGTATGTGCATGTGTGTGTGTATAACATATTTGTGGTACATATCTCCCTTTTATTTCAATTTGTAGGTTTCATGAACTGTAAAATTATATATATATATATATATATATATATATTTTTCTAGGTAGGGTCTCACTCTAGCCCAGGCTGACCTGGAATTCACTATGTAGTCTCAGGGTGGCCTTGAACTCATGGCAATCCTCCTACCTCTGCCTCCCGAGTGCTGGGATTGAAAGCGTGTGCCACCACGCCCGGCTTTGTAAAATTATATTTTCTTTGGAGCAAATATTTTAAAGTACACTGATATTTTTTAGAAACTGGAAAGTAAAACTCGTAGATGATATAATCACATACATAGAAAATTATTTTTTTATTTTTCAAAGTAGTGTCTAACTCTATCAAGCCCTGGCTGACTTTATTAAGTCAAGGATTAAAAGCATGTACCACCACACACATCTTGGAGAAGTTTCAGAACTCCAAAAATGCTACAAGCTGGGCATGGTGGTACCTGTCTTTAATCCCAGCATTTAGGAAGCAGAGGAACATTAATACATCAATTATATATGTGCACAGGCAACAAAATTTAAATATCTTAAAATACTTATTTTGGGATTTTTTTTCTTTTTTTTTAAATATTTATTTATTCATTTTCAAGCAGAGAGATACACAGAGAGAAAGTGAGTGAGAGAGAGAGAGAGAGAGAGAGCACCAGAGCCACCACCTTGTGGGTCTGACTTATGTGGGTCCTGGGGAATTGAACCCGGGGCCTTAGGCACTGGAGGAAAGTGCCTTAACCTCTGAGCCATCTCTCCAGCCCTATTTTGGGATTTTTTGAGGTAGGATCTCACTGACCTGGAACTTACTCTGTAGTTCAGTCTGGCCTTGAACTCACAGGGATCCTCCTATCTCTGCCTCCTTTAATTTAAATTAAAATTTAAATAGTTAAAATATTAAGCCCTTGGGGTAAAGTTTTAAAAATAAGATAAACCTTTACATCAAAATTGTAGCCAGATGCGGTGAGTTTTTGCATCTTGGTGAGTGTAAAGCTAGCTCAGCGGGACCAAAGCAGAAACAGTGGGGCAACCTGAATTCCCTGTAGCAGGCGAGGAGAGATTTCCAAAGTGATGCAAGCCCTCAAAGCATGCACGGGGCGGGGAATGGCTCCGTTGTTAAAGGTGCTTGCTTACAAACCCTGCTGTCCCAGGTTCAATTCCCCAGTGCCCACATAAAGCCTGATGCGCAAAGTGGCAAAGGTGTCTGACATTCATTTGCTATGGCAAACATGCAAGCACACAAATTAAAAAAAAAAAACAAAATCCAAGGTGCAGGCCCACCATCGCGTCTCAACCCCACGGGGGTGGGGCTAAGGGGCCTTGCTGAGATTCCATAGGCTACGCCGGTGTCGTCCAGCAGATGGAGACCCAGCACCTCGCAGTGGGGAAGGCGCCATCGGATCCGTTCTCTGACCGCCTTGGTTATGGAACCAAAGCAGGTTAAAAACGAGCCCAGGGCGGACGCACGCGTCTGTCATCCCAGCTCTCTGGGAGCTGAGATCACAAATTCAAGGTCATCAGCTGCGTCATTACATCAGATAAACTACGGGGAAAGCTTCCTTCCTAGAGTGAAAGGAAAGCCTTAGCACCCAGATGTCTTCTCGTAGGCGCGGCGTCTTCCTGAGAGCAGGACACTGCTGAGACCCGGGTCCCTGGCCTCCGATGACAGCCGCTCCCACCCAGTCCATCTGCAGTGCAGAGGGGAGCCCACGGCTAGTGCGCATGCACCCGGGACAGAAATAAGCCTTTTAATTTTTGTATTTTCTTATCAATTCCCTCATACTTAAAAATTATTAATTGTGAGCTTTACTGTGGTTATCCTCATGTCCCCTCCCTACCCCTCCTCAGTGTGTCGCCTCGGGATGTCCTTCCCACCCTGTGGCTCTTATGATCTTTCCACCCTCTCTTCTTGGTGGGTGTGTTGTAAGTCTGCTTCAGTGTTGAGCTCTCTGAAACCCCCTCCCTCAGTGTCTGTCCCCATCTCCCTGGAGCTGGTTGTCAGGCTAGCTGTGAGAGCAGCACTCATGCTGAAATGACAGCTTCCTCTACTATGTGTCCTGGGCCCTGGCAGATGTGCTAGAGATGACTGTAGTTCTAAGCAACCATCTGTCTTTTCTTGTAATGATGTGTCTTGGTTCTCTGCCATCTGTTAAGAAGAAAGAAAAGGTAGATTCTTCAAGCAGGGGTGAGAGCAGCCTGCCTCAAGAGACTTTAATGGTTTATCCACTCTTAGTCAAAGAGCTTCCCTCTAACATCTATGGCCTTCCTATCCATGGGATTTGGACTTGGTTCTCAGGACCAGCTATGAGATCGCTCCCACTGAGCTGTTAATTATGCGCATAACCTGGGTGCCACCATTGCACTGGTGTACATCTTGCCTGGCTTGTTGCTTTTGTAGCTTGCAGATCATTCATGTGCTTGGTGACCATTATCCCCCGAATTATGTTCGCTAGCAGGAGGGGATCTCAGGCTAGGGAGGAGAATGTGAGTCAGAGCCAAGGGGACTATTCAGGCCAGACGATAACACCCAGCCCCGGACACCCAGGCATCATCAACCACAAGTGTCCTCCTAGCTCCCTGTACTTGGATCTCCCAAGGAGGAGGCTGGTGCCTCCACACACATGTGTTGCGCCCCAGCATTATGCTAAATTTTAGAATATGGAGTAAAGCCAGGCATGGTGGCACACACCTTTAATCCCAACATGCCTTTAATCCCAGGAGGCAGAAGTAATAGCTGATAAGCTTTGATCCTGTTTGTTGATACTTTGCTCTGCTGTACTCTGCTGATTGACTCCCGCCAAAAGGTTTGAATATTATTGCTTGAGAGAAATAGGCTGAACAATGCAGCCTCGGGTTATAAAAGGGTTTGGGGGGCTGGAGTGATTTGAGATTTTCCGGACATATCTCCCGGTTGCAGGTGTCTGTCCACCCTCGCCTCACCTCTCCCCAATGGAGCCCCTTCTCCTGCTGGCCAGTGAGACTTGGACTCCCCACAGGGAGTCAGGGGTCCACGACCTCCCCAACACACATGTGCGTGAATTCACATGAAGATTTTCCTGGTGCCCACCATGTTTTGTCTAGACATCTACCCAACCAAATGTGTTCTGTCCCTCAGCTTTGTTTTTGACACTTCCGTGTCCCCTCCCCTTTCTACTTCTGTGTGCCTTAACTATATGCAACAAACTTCAAGCAGCTCACTTTGATTTTGATTTTGTTTTGGGGTGAAGATTTAGTTAGAACAGACATGATGGATTGCAAGAAATATTTATCGGGGGCTGGAGAGATGGCTCAGCAGTTAAAATGTTTGCCTGCAAAGCCTAAGGATCCAGGTTTGATTCCCCAGTACCCACATAAAGCCAGACAAACAAGCTGGCACATGTGTCTGAAGTTCATTTGCAGTGCCTAGATGCCCTGGGGCATCCATTTTCTCTGTCATATATATATATGTGTGTGTGTATACATATTAGGGCTGGAAAGATTGCTTAGTGGTTAAGGTGCTTACCTGCAATGCCTAATGACCTGAGTTTGATTCTCCAGTACCCATGTAAAGCCAGATGTACAAAGTGGCACATGCTTCTGTAATCCATTTGCAGCAGCTGGAGGCCCTGGCATACCCATTCTCTCTGTTTCTCTTCTATCTCTCTGCTTGCAAATAAATTTTAAAAAGAAATATTGATTGATTGATTGCAATGTTGGGAACTGAACTCAGGGCCTCCTGCTCCTGGGGTAGCATTCCACCAGTGAGCTGTATCACCAACTCCGAGTATTTTACTTTTTGAATGAAATTTTTATTAATTACATATTAAGACATTCTTCCTAAGTGGTAGCTCATCCCTTTAATTTGAACACTTGGGAGGATGGGATAGGAGGATTACTGTGAGTTCAAAGCTAACCTGGGCTAGAGTGAGACCCTACCTCAAAAAAAAAAAAAAAGGATATTCTTTTTTCTGTGCTGCAGAACCATAGTGGATATGAGACACTGTTGAGGGCTGAAACATTCTCCAGGTAAGAGCTGCCCTGTTAAACTGAAAGCACTAACCTAACAGAAGTGCGGAGGGGGGGGGAGTTGCCTCCGCCAGTCCCTCCCACTCCTCCCCGAAACCCTCTGCCTTTTAAAGCTGGCCACTTTTGTTTTACCACTATGAGCATCTATCCTGGCTCAGCAGAGACCTCTGAAGCCTTCTTCGTGGCCTAACAATTTATTTCCTATCCCATGGTTTTAAAATGGATTTTCAGGACTTTTGTAATTTCACCATCAGTCATATTCTACTTTCTAAATGTTTAGAATGTTTTACAATTTTTATTTGTGTGTGTATGCGTGGGGGGAGGGGGTGCCAAGGTCTTTTGCTGCTGCAAGGAATGCCCACCCAGCTTACATGGATGCCTGGGGAAGTGAGCCCAGGCCAGCAGTCCTTGCAAGCAAACTCGCTGAGCCACTGAGCCATTGCCCCAGGCCCAGATGCTTGGAGCTTGGATGAAGAGCTTAGATGGAAGGCACTGTCAGAGACCAGCATTCACGACACCTGCTTGAGCCATTGCAGTGTTTTGAGTCAGGTGTCCCCATAAACTCCTGTATTCTGAATGCTGGGTCCCCAGCTGCTGGCAATTTGGGAACTGGAGCCTCCTGGAAGCAGTGCATTGTTGGGGGCGGGCTTATGGGTGTTACAGCCAGCTTCCCCTTGCCAGTGTTTGGCACACTCTCCTGCTGTTGTTGTCCACCCGATGTGGCAGAGGTGATGTCCAGCCTCTGCTCATGCCATCATTTTCCCTGCCATCATAGAGTTTCCCCTTAAGTCTGTAAGCCACGCTGCTTTTGGTCTGGTACTTTCTGCCGACCACGAGCAGCTGACTGCACCAGTGCCACTGTCCTTGCAGCTGCAGAGGCTGCTGGGTTTGCTGCTGGGCTCTCACTGAGCAGTTTCCTGCTGCTTCTCTTTCAGCCCCTCCTCCCCTTTGCTCTCCCATATACTGATTTGATGAGGTCAATTGTCGCTTTGTCCTCGGCTCCCACCTTCTACCCCTGTACTGCTCATGAGCTCCAAGTTTCATTCTCACCTAGAGTTTCTAGAGGCTACTCATTTTAGGTTAAAAAGCTAATTTTTTAATTCATAAATTTTATTTGGAGGAGACAGTTTGAGGTTGAAAGAAAACTTTAGCAGAAAGTAGAGAGACTTTCAGAATACTTTGCTTCCCTCCATCTCGTCCCCTCAGCTCAGTTTCCTCTGTCACACAGTAACCTGAATGGGGGGGGACAGCAGAGACTCATGAGCAGTGAGCGTTCGCTCTCCTACTGAGCTTCACCCCAGCCTTCCCTCGCTAGTATCTTGTATCATCAGCATGGTGACTTGTGACACTTGATGACTCACTATTGATACAATACTATCAACTAAGGCGCATCATTTACAGTTCTCTTCTTGTGTTGTACGTTTACAAAGGCTTTGATCAAATGGACAATGCCATGTGTCCATCATTACAGTACCAAATTAGTTTCATGTCCTAAAAAAGATATCCTGTGCTCCACCTCTTCCTCTCTACTTATCCCCCAAATTCTGATGATTTTTCTGTTTCTTTTCTAGAATGTCATAGAGTAAGTAACAGAGTACAATTAAGGTAGGCCATGAAGAAGGCTTCAGAGGTCTCTGCTGAGCCAGGATAGAGGCCCATAGCTTTACAACAAAAGTGACCTGCCCTCAGAGGCAGAGTCTTTCAGGGAGGAGTGGGAGGGCTGGAGGAGGAAAGCACCCAGCCCTTCAGTTTGGGTAGTTACCCACAGCTACCCATGGTCTAAAACTGTCCCGTCAGGGCTGGGGAGTGATGAAGAGTCTGCCTGAGTAAGCAGAGGCCTCACAGGGCCCAAAAGGGCCTGAGACTGCTGAGTTCAGATTCCCAGCGCTCACACAGATAGCTGGACATGAGTGCACACATCTGTAACCCCAGTCCTGTGAGGAGCAGAGAGGAGAGACAAGCTCCCGAATCAGTTGAAGAGACTCTGTCTCAAGGAAACAAGTGGATGAATAGAGGAGGGGGACCCTATGTTCTCCTCTGGCCTCCAGACAATCACAGGGTGTCTTATCTGCACACACGCATGCATACACCACACATGGCACATTGCATACATGAAAAATCCCAAAGACAAATTCTAAATTGCAATCGCAGGTTATCTGACTAGCATGATCTGTCCCACCCAGGGTGGAAATCAGCCCCTGTCCAGCAGTGTGTTTCCTGCCTTTCAGTCACTGGCCTTTTCAGTTATCAGAATGACGATGCAGTGTCAACATCTCAGGGCTTATGTTCCAGTAGCCTTTGCATAACGAGTGAATGCTGTTTCTGTCATCCATCTCCTTACTTCATCACAACAAGGGTAAGAACCGTACAATATTTTGAGGAGTCTGATATGTTTATTATGCCTTAGATATACAATAAATTTTGTGTATGTGTTTTCCTGTTTTTTGTTTGTTTGTTTGTTTGTTTTAAAGGCCAGGTGTGGTAGCTCACACTTTTAATCCCAGCACTTGGGAGGCAGAAGTAGGAGGATCGATGTGAGTTCAAGGCCAGCCTGGAGCTACAGTTTCAGGTCAGCTTGGGCTCCAGTGAGACCCTACCTCGAACAAACAAAACAAAAAGAGAGAGTTGGAGATGAAGCCGGTGCTGAGCTGCTTGCCTAGACCTTCCTGGAGCCAGCTATTCTCTGCTTCTAGCCTCACATGGTGGAAGTGGAGAAAGGGCTGTGCCTCTGTGTGTTCATGTGTGTAGTAGGTATGATGAGGTGTGTGTGTGGTGTGCACATGTGTGCAGATGTGGCACCCCGTGCACGCATGGAGGCCAGAGGGGAACACTGAGGTCTCCCTGCATTGCTCATGCGCTCTTGCCTTGAGACAGTCTTCACTGATTCGGGGCCTTTGGGCACTTTCATGGGCGCCAACAGTTCTTGAATTCTCTGATCCCCCCTCCCTGCAGGACTGGGGTTACTGATGTGCTTGGCCATGGGGTTCTGGGGACTCAGAGTCAGCAGTCTTGGGCCCTCTGGGCTCTCATGCTTGCAGAGGAAGTGCTCTTATCAGTTGAGCCACCTCTCCAGCCCAGGGAAGCCTCCTCTTAATCCAGTGAAAAAGGAGGGTGGTGACCTAATTCCCTCTTAAAGTCCCCAACTCTACTATTGGTGATAACGTGTCAACATGAATTTTGGAAGGAACACCCAAAATCATAGCAGATTCCATTTAACCGCTAGCCTCAGGTTCAGGAAGCATTCCTTCAGCTTCCATTTTCTGGAAGAGAATGAAAAGAAGTGGTATTATTTTTTCCTTGAATATTTGGTAAACTTCAGTAATGAAACTACTCGGAAGGTGGTGTAGTCAACTTACTCTATTGCTGTGCAGAAAGAACCCAAACAAAAGCAGCTTTTAGAAGAATAGGTTTATTAGGCTTAGGGACTCAAGGGGAGATTCCATCCTGGCAGGGCAAACAATGGCATGAGTAGAGGGGTGGACATCACCTCCACCATAGCACTGCAAACAGCAGCAGAAAGGTGTGTCAAACACCGGCAAGGGGAAGCTGGCTTATAACCCTCATAAGCCGCCCCCCACAACAACAGAGCTCTAGTGAGGTTCTAATACCCAAACTGCCATCAGCTGGGGATCGAGCATTCAGAACACATTCATTTGTGGGGACACCTGGATCAAACCATGACCATATTGATTATTTTTAAATTTTGCATGTGTGTAGTATGTATGGTGGAGGTATGTGTATGCCCATGTATGTGCAGGTGAGCTCACAGATAGGCAGAGGCCAGAGAATGTTGGTGGGTCCTCTCCATTCTCATCCACTTGTTTCCTTGAGATGGACTGACTCTCTCTCTCTCTCTCTCTCTCTTTCTCTCTCTCTCTCTCTCTCTCTCTCTCTCTCTCTCTCTCTTGGTTTTTTAAGGTAGGGTTTTGCTTTAGCCCAGGATGATGTAGAATCCACTATGTAGTCTCAGGGTGGCCTTGAACTCACAGTGCTTCTCCTACTTCTGCCTCTCAAGTGCTGGGATTAAAGGTATGTGCCACCACACCTGGCTGAGATGGAGTCTCTTTACTGATTGCAGAGCTTGCTGTTTTGTTGTTTTTTTTCCCCCCACAGGCCCCAGTGATTCTCTGTGATGGGGTGCAGGTGCACAGCACCACCCCCATTTAAATGATGCTGGGAATGGAACCAGGGCTTCATTCACACTGCACCATGTACCCAGCCCTCTCTTCCTTTTTTGAAACATTATCACATGTAGCTCAGGCTGGTGTCAGACTTGCTATGGAGCAGAGGATGACCTTGAACTACCGAACCTCCTGCCTCCTTCTCTTCCTCCTAAGTGCATGCACCACCAGCCCAGTTTATGCAGAGCAGGGTATTAAATCCAGGGCTTCATGCATGCTAGGCAAGCACTGTACCAAGTGAGCTATGACCCCAGCCTTCTTCTTTCCTTCTTTTTCTGAAATAGAGTCTAATTATGTTGCCTGTGCTGGTCTTGAATTCCTGAACTCCAGTGATCTTCTCACCTGAGTCTCCCAAGTGCTGTACTGTAGGTGCCCAGGCACCTCAGGGCTCAGCTTCTGGTTTTCTCATGTTATTCAATGTTATCATTTCCCTCTAGTACTGTTTTGCTATATACACACACATTTGTGGAAATTGTATTTTCATTTAGTGAAAAAAATTTAATTTCTCTTGAGAGGCTGGGGAGATGACGTAGAGGTTAAGGACACTTGCTTGCAAAGCCTGCTAACTCAGATTCAATTCCCCAGCCACCCATGGAAAGCCTGCAAGGGATTCATTTGTAGTGGTAAGAGACCCTGGCACCCATACACACACACACGTGCAAATAAATAAATAAAACTTTATTTTTTTCAAGGTAGGGTCTCACTCTAGCCCAGGCTGAAGTGAAATTTACTACGTAGGGGGCTGTAGAGATGGCTCAGTGGCTAAAAACAGTTGCTTGAGAAGCCTAATGGCCTGGGTTTGATTCCTCAGTACTCACATAAAGCCAGATGCACAAAGTGGTGCATGTATCTGGAGTTCATTTACAAGTGGAAGAGGCCCTGATGAGTCCATACTCATTCTGCCTGCCTCTTTCTCTCTGTTTCAAATAAATAAATAAACAAATAAATATTTTTAAAAATTCACTATGTAGTCCCAGGCCTCAAACTCACAGAGATCTTCCTACCTCTGCCTCTGGAGTGCTGACATTAAAGGTGTGTTTATGCCTGGTTTACATTAAAAAAATAATTTTTTTAGCTGGGCGTGGTGGCTCATGCCTTTAATCCCAGCACTCAGGAGGCAGAGGTAGGAGGATTGCCGTGAGTTCAAGGCCACCATGAGACTACATAGTGAATTCCAGGTCAGCCTGGACTAGAGTGAGATCCTACCTCGAAAAACCAAAATACTAATACTAATACTAATTATAATTTTTTGACATTTGACCTATGTGTATTTTTTGAGATGTTGAATCTTAGTGTGTTGACCAGATTGGTCTCAAACTTTATGGACTCAAGCAATTCTCCTGCTTCAGCTTCCCAAGTAGTAGGGGCTACAGGCAGGTACCACCATACCCAGTTTAGAAGTGCCTGATGTATTCACCACATAGCTGGCGGTTTCCCTGCTGTTTTTGTTTTGATTTCTAGTTTATTCCACTGTAGCTTAGAGCATACTCCTTGCTTGTTTGAGACAGGGTCTTGTGACGTAGCCCAGGCTGGCCTCCAGCCCACAGTTCTCAGTCAGCTTCCTGAGTGCAGGCTTAAGGTGTGTACCACCATGCCCTGTTCTAAGAGCAGACTTCATAGGATTTCTGTTGTTTTAAATGTGTTAAAGTGTGTTTTTTTCTGGCCTAGATTGTGTTCTTGGTGTTTTATCTAAGCTTGAAAATAACACGTATCTCAACTTGTTCTTGAAATCCCAGTAAATCCCGCTGATGGATAGTGCTGTTCAGTTCAGCTGTGTCCTTGAGGGCTTCTGTCTGCAAATCTGCCTGTTATTGGTGCTAAAGTATGCAGTGCGAATGGATTTATCCATTTTCCCTTTTGTGTGTGTGTGTGTGTGTGTGTGTGTGTGTGGTATGCTTGTTGCCTCACATATTTGAATGCCCTGTTGTTCAGCACATTCATATTAAAGATTGATACATCTTTTTGGAGAATTGACCGCGTTTATTATGCAATGTTCCTCCTGGCTGTGGGCTGGCTCTGCGCTTGCCCACAGGGAATTCCGCCCCTGAAGTCTCGTCCTTGAGGAAGGAGATGGACATCTTGGTCCTAAGAGGCTGGTTTCCAAGAAGTGTTGGCCTCCCTGAGAAGCAGGGGACCAGTGACTGTCAGGCCCCCTCTCTAAACCCTTCACATTTGGGCGACAGCCGCTTGCAGTTTGGTCCCCGGGGTCCTAGGATCCTTTGTTCCTCGCTGGGCAAATTTCAGACATATTTTTCATTGGGCAAGTGCCTTCTCTGGCCGATCCAGCTCCGCAGCCGGGCCCTGGACCCGGTGGATGGGTGGAGGGTGGTGGGTGGCCGCCTGGTGCAGAAGGACCCTCGCGCCCCCACTGTCCTTCCAGATTCTGAGACGTTGCCAAACCGCCGTCCAGAGAGGGACGCGACCCAACCTCCTCCAGGAATCACTTGGCTTTTTCGAGGATTTTCGCGAGTGCCTGCTGGGCGCTATTTAGCATTGGGGAGGATGGTAAGGGGGGGTGTTCTTGATGCCGCTGTTGTTGTTTGGCTTTATTTTTATTTTGTACGAAAAGGTGGGACGAATTCTTAGTTCTGAATATGAATTTCTAGATTGGGGAGCGGCAAGGTGCTGAATTGCAGAGCCACTAAGGGCTCATCTTGTGTGAATGTGGGTTAACAGACTTGTCTGAATTGGGCCACTTAGTCATGTGATCTTAACCCCTTGATCTTCCTAATTTTTTTTTCCCACTTTTATTTATTTTCCGACAGAATAACACTACCTAGCCTAGGCTGGTGATTCTCCTGCCTGCACTTCCAGAGTGTTGGTATTATATGCCATAATGTCTGACTGGTGTCTTTTTTTTTTTTTGGTTTTTTGAGGTAGGGTCTCGCTCTAGTCCAGGCTGACCTGGAATTCACTCTGTCACTCTGTAGTCTCAGGCTAGCCTTGAACTCATGGCGATTCTCCTACCTCTGCCTCCCGAGTGCTGGGATTAAAGGCGTGCGCCACCATGCCCGGCAGTGTTATTTTTTATATCTTTATTATGAATAATTATATACACTGTATGAGCAAATCTCGTGAATGTGTCCCGTGTCCCTCCTCTCTGTCCCCTACCCACTGGGGTCCTTCCTGGGTGCGCATACTGGATCTGTCCACAGGTTAGGGGTTATAAACTGCACCAGAGGTATCACAGCTCATTTGCAGTTCTACAAAAAGACACAGACCCTGATGAAGGATAGTGGGTCTCTGGCAACTTATTCAGATGGTTTCTTCAACTTATTTGATTCTCAGAGCAAAGTTGTCTAAGTGGGAAACAATTATCTCCCCAACCTTGTTTGCATATACCAAGAATGCATGTCACTGTAAAGAAGTCAGAAATCTAGAACTAGAGAGAAGGAAGTCAAGGTGACCTGACAGCTTATCCTAAATTAGCTGCCACCACGGATACCTGGTGGCGGATCCAGGTGAACCAGACACTAGCAGCTCACTCTTCCCTGGTAGACTCTCACCCGTTCCCTTGTTTCCAGGAAGGCCTCGAAGACCAGGCTGACTTAGATCCTGAAGTCCAGAGCTTTACTGAATCACCACTCCAGAAGTGAACCTCCAGTGTCTGCCAGTGCCCGGAGTTGGGACTTTCAGTGAGTCCTGTTTCCACCCTTCCTCTTCACTGACTGACTTCTGCCCTGACACTCCTCCCAACCAACCAACCAACCTCCCTCCCTCCCTCCCTCACTCTCTCCCTCCCTCTCTCCCTGTCTCCCTCCCTCATATCCTCTCCTCTCTCTGAGGCAGGGTCTCTGTTGTCCAGGCTTGTTGTCCAGCTCAAGGTGACTTCCTGCCTCAGCCTTCTCAGTACCTGAATTACAGGTGTGAGCTACGACACCCACCTGCTGGTTTAGGGGTTTTCTCATGTTTACTGAAAAGCTAACGTGCATCTCTACACTCTTTTTTTTTTTTGGTCCCTGTGTGTGTTTACTTGATCTTTCTCAGTTTATTCCACTCTTACAGGACCAGCTCTTTTTTTAAAAAAATATTTTTTATTCATTTTCAAGAAGAGAGAGAGAGAGAGAGAGAGAGAGAGAGAGAGAGAGAGAGAGAGAGAGAGCACACCAGGGCCACCACCTAGTGGGTCTGGCTTATGCGGGTACTGGGGAATTGAACCCAGGGCCTTAGGCACTGGAGGCAAGTGCCTTAACCGCTGAACCATCTCTCCAGCCCTAGCTCTTTTTTTTAAATAAAAAACTTTGTTAAAAATTTACATAATCCCTTCCCACCACCTTCTTTTGTCCCCCTCCTCTTCTTCCCCACTCTTCCCTCATCTATTTTAATATCTTTATTTTGGTGGTTTTTTTTTTTCCAAGTTAGGGTCTCACTCTAGCCTGGCTTACCTGGAACTCACTCTCTAGTCCCAGGCTGGCCTCCAACTCATAGTGATCCTCTACCTCGGCCTCCCCCACCCTCAGTGCTGGGAGCAGAGGTGTGTGCCTTTTTTTCTCCCCTCATCATCCACCACATCCTATCGATGGGCCCAAGGATACGCAGGTCTTGTGCAGCCTCTGTGAAGTCAAGAACGCAATGACCACTTGGCGTCTGGGAGACTCACCATCCTTTGGCTCTTACCTTCTTTCTCTTCTTCTCTGGTCCCTGAGTCTTGGGGGCTCTTCTGCACTCTTGCTCCAAATTGTATTGCTGACGTTTCCTTGCTGCTTCTGTTTATTCTGTCTGCTTATTTCACTTTTCAAGATCGTTCTCTTTACGATCGTTGTTTTAGTGACATTTTAGCACATGGGAGGAGATAAATGTCCACATTGATTTTTTGACAACTAGAGGGAAGTGTCTCATAAACCTCTTGAACACATTTTTGACAGTGTCCACCCTCTGTCCCAGGGTCCTTAAGACAAAGAAGCTTTGACGCCTGCCTGTGTGTGTTGAGGAGGTCATTGCATTGGCACCGGCCTCTTAGATGCTTCCAGATGATCCTCGATTTTACACTGTTATTATAGTTTGTACAATTTTAACCTCCCTGACTCCCTTTCCCTTTATATTTTCTAAGTGAAGTTTTCAAATCTATTCTTGGAGGCTGGAGAGACAGCTCAGCAGGGCAAGAGTGCTTCCTGCACAAACACGAAGGCCCCAGGGGCCTAAGTTCAAATCCCAGCACTCATGTAAACAGCCCCGTGTGGCCACACGTGTCTGGAACCCCGGTCTTGTGGGGTGCAGAGGCCAGAGAATTGCTGGGGCTCATTAGTCAACTAAGTCTGACTGAAAAAAATGGCAAACCCATCAAGAAAATACATGGAGGAGCAATGTAGGAGGACACTGGACATTCTCTTCTAGACTCTGCACACACATGCACGTGCCCACACGCATGGGCACACACACACACACACACACACACACACACACACACACACACCACCACACCACACCAGACATATGCAAAGAAAATCTATTCTTTGGGCTGGGGATGTAGCTCACTTGGTACAGTGCTTACCCAGCATGAGCAGAGCTCTAAACTGGATCCCCAGCACTGCATAAACCAGCATAGTGGAACATGCCTATATTCCTAGCACTCTGGAGGTCAAGGTAGGAGGACCAGAAGTTCAAGGTCAATCTCAGCTCCAAAGTCAGTTCAAGGTCATCTTGGCCCTATCTCAAAACAGCAAAACAAAAACTTTTTAAAATCTATTCTTTCACACATTGGCATTTTATTTTATTTATTTTTTATTTATTTATTTTGTTTGTTTGTTTTTCGAGGTAGGGTCTCACTCTAGTCCAGGCTGACCTGGAATTCACTATGTAGTCTCAGGGTGGCCTTGAACTCATGGCGGTCCTCCTACCTCTGCCTCCTGAGTGCTGACATTAAAGGCGTGTGCCACCACGCCCGGCTCGCACATTGGCATTTTAGTTCATGTCATAATTTTGTACTTGCCAGGTGTGGTGGTGCTACCTTTAATCCCATCTCTTGGGAGGCTGAGGTAAGAGAATCACTGTGAGTTGGAGGCCTGCCTGGTATTACAGAGTGAGTTCCAGGTCAGCCTGGGCTAGAATGAGACCCTACCTCAAAACAACAACAACAACAAAATAGATGCCTGAAACTTCAACTGTTGCCAAAATACTGCAGCACCCTTTCTTCTTTGTTAATTTATGTCCCACTTACACAGCTAGGGAAAACTAAGAAAAGTCTGTTTTAAAAATATAAAATTTATGACACTCTCGCAAATGGAGAGTTATGAAAATAAATCTCATTATTACTACTGCCCCCGTCTGTTCTTATATGATTTCCAGTCATGGCCCAAACAGATGCAATCAAACTTCAGTGCTGGCTTTTGCCTCTGCTCAGTGTGTGCACCAGCCCACACGTGCCCTGGTGTGCATGTGGAGGTCAGAGCACAACCTCAAGGGTGTCATCAGTCCGCCTTGTTTTGAAAGGGTCTCTTTTGCAGCTGCAATGCTAGACTAGCTGGCCCTCAAGTTCAGGATTCTCCCGAGTCCACCTTCCATGCCATAGGTGCATAGAATTACAGACAGCCAGGTGCTGGGTGTCTACATTCCCACCATCACGCTTATTTACACAAGCACTTCTCCATGACCTAGCCATCTTGCAGCACTTCATTCGGTTTCTGAGATTACTGTGTAGTCCAGGCTGCCTTCCAAGCTGCCTCTTGTGGTGGTTGGAATCAGAGGTCCCCCATAAATTCATGGGTTTTGAATGCTTGGTCCCCAACTGATGGTAACTTGGGAGGTGAAGCCTTGCTGGAGGCAGTGTTTTTCTAAGGTTGAACCTTAAGGATTAAGTAGCCCCTCGCTTGCCAGTGTTAGTTCAGCTCACTTTCTTGCTGCCATTTTCCACCTGCTGGAGCAGAAGTGATGTCTAACCTCTGCTCATGCCATCCTTTCTCCTGCCATCATGGAGCTTCCCCTTGAGACTGTAAGCCTCCCATCAGCTGCCTTTGACTGGGTGCTTTGTCCCAGCAATGAAATGAGACCGTAACTACAACACTTTTTAAACACCAATTTTAATATTTGTTTGTTTTTGTTTTTTCAAGGTAGGGTTTCTAGTTCAGGCTCACCTGGAATTCACTATGTAGTTTCAGGGTGGCCTCAAACTCACGGTGATCCTCCCACCTCTGCCTCCTAAGTGCTGGGGTCAAAGGTGTGCACCAACCCAACCCCACCTTTTTTTTTTTGAGTCAGGGTCTTTCTATGTTACCCAGGTTGGCTTTAAATGCCTGAACTCAAGTACCTCTCCTAAGGTGCAACAGGTGTACCACAGCACTCTGCTAGGTGCCAGGTTTTATCTAAATAATTTATTCTTAGCATCCTAGAAAACAATTTTTTAAAAAAAGCTGTCACGGTTTGATCAAGGTGTCCCCACAAACGAATGTGTTCTGAATGCTCAATCCCCAGCTGATGGCAGTTTGGGAACTGGAACCTTGTTGGAGGTGTGCTGTTGGGGGGCGGGCTTATGGGGGGTCATAGCCAGCTTCTCCTTGCCAGTGTTTGGCACACCTTCCTCCCGTGTTTGCAGTGCTGTGGTGAAGATGATGTCCACCCTCTGCTCATGGCATTGTTTTCCCTGCCATCATGGAGTTTCCCCTCGAGTCTGTAAGCCAAAATAAACCCATTTCCCCACAAGCATCTTTTGGTTGGGTTCTTTCTGTGCAGCAATGAGAAAGCTAACTATAACACAAGCCTTCCCCAAACCCAAGTAATTTTTTGTTTATTCCAGAATCCTTGGGTGCAAGTGACAGGAAATCATCTCAAGCTGATACTTAAAGGTAACTTATTTGTTTGAACACCTAGAAATTTCATGAATTTATTCAGCTCTAGTTACAGCTAGATCAAGGAGGCTATCAAATGATGTTTTATGGTGTCTCTCTTTCTATCTACTTACATCTATCTATCTGTCTGTCTGTCTGTCTGTCTGTCTATCACAAAGATTGACTTACAAAAATTATAGCCAGGCACAAACCTGTAACCCCAACACTTGGAAGTTGAGGCAGGAGGTTTAGGAATTCAAGGCTAGATTCAGCTACTGAGTTCCCGATCAGTCTGGCCTACATGAGACCCTGTTTCAAGAAAACATTATTATTCTGTTGAAAATAACATATATTTGAGGCAGGATCTCACTCTAGCCCAAGCTGACCTGGAGCTCACTTTCATACTCCAGGTTTGCCTTGAACTCACTGTGATCCTCCTACTTCAGCCTCATCAGTGCTGGTGTTATAGGAATGAGGCACCATACCTGGGTAATCATATTTTAATTTCTATATTCTTTTTTTTTTTTTTTGGTTTTTCGAGGTAGGGTCTCACTTCAGTCCAGGCTGGCCTTGAACTCATGGTGATCCTCCTACCTCTGCCTCCCGAGTGCTGGGATTAAAGGCGTGCACCACCACGCCCGGCTTAATTTCTATATTCTTTTTCACAATTTTGTACATGTATATAATGTATTTGATTCCTATTTGCCCTCATTAACCTCTCTTATCCCCATCTTACTCCTATTAAACCACTTCTTTGCAATGATTCCCTTTCTTACTTTCACGTTTTGTGTGTGTGTGTGTGTGAGTGAGTGAGAGAGAGAGAGAGAGAGAGAGAGAGAGAGAGAGAGAGAGAGAGAGAGTCTCCCACTGAGTTTAATTAGGGCAGCTTGCATGAGCATGGACAACAATAACATTTAACCAGAGATCCAAACAAGTGTTTTGTTATCTTAGTTAGTTGTCTCAGGAAAGTAAATTTTCTTTTGGAGCCGGGTGTGGTGGTGCACGCCTTTAATCCCAGCACTCGGGAGGCAGAGGTAGGAGGATCACCATGAGTTCAAGGCCACCCTGAGACTACATAGTGAATTCCAGATCAGCCTGGGCTAGACTGAGACCCTACCTCAAAAAAACAAAAACAAAAACAAAATTTCTTTTGGACTTTCTCCCTGATAGTGTAAATGAGACCCCCATCCATCTGGTAATTTTATAATCATACGACAGTCACTGGTCCCAATTTGAGAGGCGGAAGCCATACTCCTCCACACTCTAAAATATTCTCTTTTTATGTGTTTGATCCATGCAGGAGGGATGCTGGGAAGGAAGGAGCTCCCACACTCCAGCCCCTTCAGGAGCCCAGCCATTTCCTCCTGGATCCCAGGACCATGGATGGGGGTGAGCAGAGCCCTTGATCTGACCATGGACTTCTCAAGAACAGAAAGAGCACAGATATTCACTGAAGGGTGGCAGGCTCCCACCACCCAGGTGTCCCCATGGGCTGAGGTTAGTCGACTAGGACAGCCAGTCCTCCAGGGCCAGGACCCTGTTAGAAAGGGAGGGCCAGGGAAACAGAAGGAAAGGCTGGCTGCGAACCTGTGAGTTCCGAGCTTACGTCAGCTGGGTGGGTAGGTGCTTCTGACACTGTCTCTTCTACAATGGAGAAAGCTTAGTGTTCCTGGCACCTGGGGGACAGGTGCAAGGGAGTGTGGAGGAAAGTTGGGTGCCTGGTGAGTACCCTGAAGTCTTCTCTCTCCTGCTGTCTTTGTTGTGCAGTACCTGCTCCTTCCCACAAAGGCCGAGAGCAGATGATGGAAGGTCAAAGCCATGTCCAGGGACCCCATGGAGAGGCGCCTGGAGCCACAAGGATTGGGGGACTGCCCAGTGGGCATGGGTTTCCTTTCTGACACACTATAAAACTGGTTTTCTTCAAGGTCCAATGACAGTGGGTGGAGGGAGAGACCACAGGGAAGAAGGCTTGCTTCGCTGAGCTGGGCAGGGAGGGGCCACCCACATCCTGGCAGGTGAGGCTGACTGTTCACCCTGGATGGAGGTCTAGCCTGGCTACCCCCCAAGGTGGGGAATTCCTGATGTGATGCCAGTCAGGGTGAGGTGTTCATTCTTTCCGGCAATCCAGGTAGGGGCTGGCTACGCTGCTGGCCCTCTGTCCTCCTCGGGGTCTGAGTAGCTCTAAAAGGTCAGTGACAGGCTGCTGAAAGCCCACCCCTTACCTTAGGGTTGGCAGAGACCCTACACTGTACCTCCTGGGGTGGGGGGGTACTGGTGCCAGGCCTGTCATGTGAAGGCCTCCAGCTCAGCTCTGAGAACTCCAGAGTTTACGTGTTGGATGTCTGTCCATCCTGGCGCCAGCATGAATGCAGTTTGCCTGGTCCTTGTCTTCAGGGAGTGATACCACTGAGTGCTGAAGTTCTTGGCTCTCTTGAGGGCCGCCATCCCCCGGGGGTCGGTCACCCTCGGTGGCCCTGGAGGAGGGATGGGAGACAGTGGTTTACTGCACCTCTCTGCGCCTCTTTGAAGTTCTGTCCATCAAATGGCAGGAATCTACTTACCCAGACTCCATGTCTACTTTAGGGAAAGGGAAGTCCGGGGTAGCAACAAGGGGGATGGATGCTCGGAAGGCATCCAGCTTGTTTTAAAAGCTGAGCTTGCTGAAGCCGGAGTTTGCAATCTTGATGTTCACGTCAGCACGGGAGAGCTGCTCTGCTGTTGGAGAGAAGATGCACTTCCGGGGAGGCAGGCACTTCCGGTGACGTCATTGGCTTGCTCCAGGCCTCAGTTTGCCTCCCGCCGCCTCGAGGCACTAGGGAGTCGGCTGCCTCCTCCACCCGCATCGCCTTAGAATTGTACTTGCTGGATTTGGTCTCTGGTTCTGCTGAGTGTGCTCAGTGACTTCCAAGCGCTGGACCGCCTTCACCTTGGTCCGGTGACCTTGGCCTGGGGTCATGGCCGAGGCCCCCCCCCAGTGTTGAATTTAGTGCTGGGCTCAGAGTCCAGATGTCTCATGATGAGCTTAAATGTGGGAAAAGGGAGAGCCTGGTCCAAAGTCCTCCCGATGAATTTACCTTTATGATGGAATTACAAGCTAAATACTGGGAAAAAATTAAAATAAATAGAAGCAATACATTAAATTTTAAAATGGAAAATTAGAAGAAAAGCAAGCCCAAAATATTCAAGATAAGAATAGCTGGGAGGTCAGGATGAGGGACAATAAACCTAGTGATGGGATTTCTCAAGAACACGTTTAAAGTTTATTCAGGATTCCAAAGAGCTGTTGTTTATGTGGGTTCTAGTCACCAATATTTATTCTATCAAAAATTATAACCTGTTAGATGTTTCTGTGGACTTTTCATTTCTAGTGTGATAAGGTATTAGTATTTGGCCTTTACAGAACTCATAAAAGCTATACTTAAAATGACACTCTTTTTTTCTTTAAGCTTCTAATTTAAAAAAAAAATTATTTTTTATTTTTTGGTTTGTCGAGGTAGGGTCTCGCTCTAGCCCAGGCTGACCTGGAATTCACTATGTAGTCTTAGGGTGGCCTTGAATTCAGGGCAATCCTCCTACCTCTGCCTCCTGAGTGCTGGGATTAAAGGTGTGCGCCACCACGCCCAGCTCACTTTAAGGTTTTAAATTTTTCATCTCAAAATAATGTCACAATTTAATGGACATTATGACAAAATGTTCTGACATATGAGATACAATGAGGTAAGATAAAACACTGAAGGGATCGGGGATGCTTGTTTTCACCATATTTTCTTTTCTTTCTTTTTTTTTTTTTAAGTAGGATCTCACTCTAGCCCAGGCTATCCTGGAGCTCTCTCTGTAGTTCCAGGCTGGCCTTGAACTCATGGGATCCTCCTACCTCTACCTACCAAAGGCTGGGATTAAAGGTGTGTCCCACCACACCTGGCTAGACCCATATTTTCTTATTTGTAGTTTTTTCCCCATTTGCCTTGGAGAAGATTCTTCCTTTCTAACCAGAGAATTCACTGTCACTTTCAGTATCTTTAAGTAAAGTTAGTGTAATGCAGAAACAACTCTACTGCTCAGGAGGCTGATGATGATGATCACTTGAGCCCAAGAGTTCAAGGCCAACCTGGACCTTAAAGGTCAAAATAGTATAATTAATAATGTTGTTGATGATGATTATGTGTTTTGGCTCATGCCCTTCTTACTCAACATGGGCTAAGGCATCTAGTACCACATGAAGCCGCCCCTTAGTGACTTCTACACAGTATTTTATTCAAGCATAATATTAATACAGAGAAGTGTCAGTTGTCAGTAGCCTGGTAGCTATTCACAAATGAAATTGGTCTGTTTAACTGGCACCCAGATCAAGATAACAGGGCAGTTGGAGAGCCTCCCCAGGTCCCCATTTCTGTTCACTGTCCCCAGGAATAACCACCATTTTAATTTGTCTTCTGACACTATAATTAGCTTAGCTTGGTTTTGAGTGTTAGGCAACTAGAGTTGCCATTTGAATCTTTCGTGTCTGTTTCTTTTGCTCACTATGTTGTGAAATCTATGCTGTATATTATTCTCAATGCCAAGTACGTGATCATAACTCTGTCCATTGTACTGTTATTGGGCATTTTAGTTGTTCTCATAGTTCTTATGCATTCTTATGCAGATTTTTTTTGCTGAACACATACATGGTTTGCTGTTGAATATATAAATTTAGGAGAGGAATTGCTGGCTTGTTAAGAATGCATATTTTCAATTTTAGTACAAACTAAAGCAGCTGGTACCAATTGACATAGCCATTAGACTTTGCAAGGAAGTGCCTTTAACAGGGCATGGTGGCCGTGTCTTTAGTCCCAGCACTCCGGAGGTGGAGGTAGGAGGATTGCTGTAAATTTGAGGCCATCCTGAGACTCAAACACAGCAAGAACCTACCTTGACCCCCCCCCCAGAAAAGAAAGTGCCTTTAATCACTGAGCCATCTCTCTAGCCCCACATCCAGTTTTTTAAGTGGGTTCTGAGGACTTGAACTTGGTAGTCTCCTGCTCAAGAGGCCCATGCCTGGGCGGCTCCTGGACTGTCTCCCTAGCCTGTATCCACACCTTTCACTCGTTTCTCAGCTGAGTTGTTTCCGTTTTTCTTATTGATTTATACGCACTCTTTATACTTGGTGTGTCAGCAGCATTGAGATGCAGCTCAGTGGCCTCACCTGGAGCAGCCTGAGGAGACCGCTTTGCAGGGGAAGCCAGGCTCCTCTTTGTAGACCTTGAACTTGCAATCCTCCCGCCTTAGCCTACCAAGTAGCTGAAATTTCAAGCTTGTATTACGAGTCTTGGAAAGATGAAGCCAGGATTCTTGGCAGGAAAGAATTTTAGAAAGAGTCAGTACAAAGCAAATTGGCATTTATTATAAAAAGAATCCAGCATGGTGACTCGTACTTGTAATCCCAGAACTCAGGAAGCCTGAGGTAGGAGGATCACCATGAGTTTAAAGCCAACCTGGACTACAGAGTGAGTTGCAGGTCAGCTTGGCCTAGAGTGAGACCCTGCCTCAACAAAATCAAGAAAAGCTTATAATATAGATGTAAGCATTGGTATTAAGAGAAAGGGAGAGAACTATGTAAGATAATAAATATATGCTGGTTGAGAAAAAAGAGAAATTTAAGTGTCTAAACAATGTTATTGATATGATCTTGGTAACTTCTGAAGTGATTTAAAAGATTAAATAAAGAAAGCCAAGCGCTGCATATTTTCCCTCATATGTGGTTCCTAACCATGTTAAACATTAAGAAAATCCATCAGTGAATGGAGAGTTTGTAAAAGGGAATGGAATGAATTGTGGGGGGATGGGAGAGTGGGGGGGACTCATACAGTAAACTAAACTAATAATGAATTGATACCATAAAACCCTAGCTTTTATACAGAAAGCTCCTGAGGAAGCTGAGGGCACCACCTGCTATGAGGGCCATGAACAAAATGGGAGGAAGCCTAACCTCAAGAATAATTGCTCAGGCCTGCATCTCCCTGTCCCAGTCATTGGTTCCTTCCCACACTGAGCTGTTAATCAAAGAGACCCACGAGGTCCCCAAAATGTGACAGACTTCTGTCAAAGCTCTTGAATACCTGTCCCAGGCCTAAGGTAAGACCCTATTGCTGAAGAAATCACAGAGTGTCATCAAACAACACCAAGAGATCCTGCTAGATCCAGAATAGTAAACAGCTCCCAGATGGTAGCATGTGTAGCATGGAAGGTGTTGTATGAGCTTCCAGGGGAAATTGGTCAATGGTATTTGGAGAAAGCAGAGACCACTGATATACAATACAGACAGTTGTCACAAGAATGCTGAATGCTGAACACACGGCTGTATGGAAGAGACCAGCAAGTCACGAAATGCTCATCTGAGCAATAGTGGCACTAAACCTAGGAGGGTAATCAACGGCTTAATGATTGGCTAAGAGATCCACTTAGTGACAAGGAACCCTTAACTGAAACTGCGGTCCATGGCATAATCCTATGGGGACCAAGATCTCGGGCTCCTAGGGGAAATTCTCACTGCCAGAGAGCTACAGAGAAGCTGCACCCATTAGGAGCTAGCCAAAATAGCAATGTAGCCTCATTTAACCTATATTGATCTCACTCTCGGATGGAGATTCTGTTTGTATTTTTCAGCAGGCATTGAGAGAGCCAGGGACAACCCAATTCAACCAACAAGAGATTGGATGATGGCTGACATCCTGGCAGGAGACAAACCACTTCACATAGGGCCCAAATGAAACCTACGTGAAAGTGACGAGACAAACAGAAGACCAATCACCACAGCAAGTCTGATTACCCAAGAAAGGTCAATGGAGACAGACACCAAGGATACCCAACACAACCCAGGGCAAAGGTCCAGAGATACTTAAGATCTCAACAACAAAGTAGACTCAACACTCACCCACTGTGACTCAGGAACTAAGCGGAAGAGGTGGCGGAAAGCATGTAAGAGTCATGGTGGGGGAGAATATCTAGAGACATTGTTACCCTCAGCAACAATACACAAAGGAGGAAGAAAAAGGAAAACTGGCTCCCTCTGGTGTATTTCATAACCCCTAACCTATGGACAGATCCAGTATGCGAACCGAGGAGGCACCCCAGTGGGTAGGGGACAGAGAGGAGGAAAATGGGGACACAGTCACAAGATTTGCTCATACAATGGATATAATTATTCATAATAAAGATATTTTTAAAAAAGATTAAAATGTTTTTGCATACTTAATCTCATCAAAAGAACTTTATGCCGGGCATGGTGGAACACACCTTTAATTCTAATCTCAGTTAGCAGAGGTAGGAGGATCGCCATGAGTTTGAGGCCAGCCTGAGACTACAGAGTGAGTTCCAGTCAGACTGGGCTAGAGTGAGACCCTGCCTCCAAAAACAACAAAGAACTTTTTTTTTGGTTTTTCTAGGTAGGGTCTCACTCTAGTCCAGGCTGACCTGGAATTCACTATGTAGTTAGTCTCAGGGTGAACAAAGAACTTTTTTAGGGTGTGGTGGTACATAACTTTAGTCCCAGCACTTGGGAGGCAGAGGTAGGAGGATCACAGTGAGTTCAAGGCCAGCCTGAGGCTACATAGTGAATTCCAGGTCAGCTTGGGCTAGAGCAAGACCCTACCTTGAAAATAAAAAAAGAAAAAAGAAAAAAGAATGGGGCTATGGAGATGCCTCAGGGGTTAAAAATGCTTGCTTACAAAGCCTGATGGCCTGGGTTTGATTCCCCAGCACCCACATAAAGCTGGATAGACAAACTCAAGATGCATACACTACTTTGTGTGTCTGTCTTTTTTAAGTTAAAGGCTCTGTTTATTTGCAAGCAGAGAAAGATAGAATGGGCGTGCCAGGGTCTTCAGTCCCTGCAAATGAACTCCAGATGAACTCTACTGTGTGCATCTGGCTTCATGTGGGTACTGGGGAGTCCAAACCGGTTGTTAGGCTTTGTAGGCAAGTGCTTTAACTGCTGAGCCATCTCTCCATCCCTGTGTCTCTCTGTCTTTACATGGATATTGGGAATCACTTTTCAAGCAAGCACCTTTAACCTCTGAGCCACCTCCCCAGTCTGCCTACATGAATATATATAAAGCTAAAGAATGACAATAGCTGGGCATGATGGCACACACCTATGAATCTCAGCACTAGGGTGGCAAAGGCAGGAGGACTGCTGCAAGCTCAAGGCCAGCCTGAACTGGCCAGACCCTGGACAAAAAAGTAAGATCCTGGCTCAAACGCCCAAGAAAAAGAAAGAGAGAGAGAGAGAGAGAGAGAGAGAGAGAGAGAGAGAGAGAGAGAGAGGGAGGG
>PVHP010010425.1:0-47807 GCA_004024765.1 Zapus hudsonius
AGGCCCAGTCATGTACATAATAAATGTCTACAATAGAATTGATATTCATTCTTTTCACCAGAGGTCTCAAGTACTTGTTCCTCAGTCTACCTTCTTTCCTAGTTCTCAGACTTTCAGTGTAAATGACTTTGTCAGATAGAAAGAATTCTTTTGAATAAATTCACATTGATATTTGAATGACTAATAGGCCCAGAGCATTAGCATTTTATTGTAAGAGTTAACCTAAGACTTTGAAATAGTGGTTTTCTGAGCTTCTTAATAGAGATAAGTGCAGGATGTTAGACTATGGAGTGGAATGTTTTGGGGCAGGAGGAAAATTTATTATGCTAAGCCTGCCTGTCCTTGCTGAGAGTTAATTTTACATACTCTAAAATGTGGGATCTCCCTAATTCTGTGACCTTAAGCAAGCTAGTCATCCATAAAAAGACTGTGCGTGTGAGTATGTATGTATGTATGTATGTATGTATATCTGATGATATGTTAACTGATGTTTTATACCATTTATATTTACTGTAACTATTTTTTAAACTTGATGTGTAAAATTCTTGTTTCTATTCATTTTCTGTACAGTTCATTTCTGTTTCCTTCATATGCTTTAAAATATTTATTTATTTATTTATTTGCAAGCAGAGATAGACAAAAGACAGAGAGAGAATGGGCACAGCAGGGTCTCTAGGCACTGCAAATGAACTCCAGATGCATGTATCACTTTGTGCATATGGCTTTACATGGACACTGGGGAATCAAATTTGGGTGGTTAGGTTTTGCAGGAGAGTGACTTAACCACCGAGGCATCTCTCCAGCTTTCCTTCATTTTTTAAAAATATATTTATTGATGAGAGAGAGAGAGAAGAAGAAGAAGAGGAAGAAGAAGAAGAAGAAGAAGAGAGAGAGAGAGAGAGAGAGAGAGAGAGAGAGAGAGAGAGAGAGAGAGAGAATGGGGTCTCCAGGGCATCTTGTTACTGCAAATAAACTCCTGATGCATGTACTACTTTGTGCATCTGCCTTACCTGGGCTGGCAGGCTTTACAAGCAAGTGCTTTTAACTGCTGAACCATCTCCTCAGCACCATTCTTTACCTTCTTTGTTCTACTTGTTTTATTAAATTCCCCTTTGATTTATCTATAGTGTGTTTGAGTGTATCTTTTGGATAAAAGCTTTAGGGATTGATACAGCACATATATATGCATATTTCATAGCATCATATACCCATCATGCCTCTTTTAAGTCTCTTTGTCTTTCCGCACTTAAATTATCTTAAATAGCTCCTGTTGTACATTGAAAAATCACATTCACCAGTGTTTGTAAAACTCAGGAGGAAGAGCAATAGCTAAGATATTTATCCATATTTTCACTTTTCATTTTTCTTCTCTTATGTTTCATAATTCCTTTTTGCATTTTAAAATCACTCCCTTTAGTTTAAAAATCTCTTCTTAGCCAAAGTAAGAATTCAGGAAGCACGTGGATGCAGAGCTGTGATGCCTGGCTCAGAGCTCCTAGACTATGCAACCCGATGCATGTGGCACAGACGTAGCCAGGTGACTCTGTGAGGCCAGCTCAGAAGTTCATAGGAGTGCAAGGCTGTGGCACTGTGTGATATTATAGGCTATGGTTATTTTCTGCCTTGCATCTGTCAAAGTTCAACATATGGCTTCTGTCACGCTCCTCCTGTGGAGCTCGTTTTTAATTTATCTGCTCAGGAAGTCTCGATTTCCACACTGTGTTTGGTTTCCAGAAGAAACTGATTCTGATATCATTTTCCGGCTCATCTGATTAGGGTCTGTCAAAGTCCAGTGGTTTTCCACAGGTCAGCTAGTGTGAGTGAGTCAGAAGCCATGGCTGCTGAATCATAAATTCAGAATGCATATGGCTCCTGACTCTTTACTGCGACCACCGGGTCATCTCCTTGCTGAGCATGACAAAATCCTGACTACTGAATGAGAAACATATTTCAGAGAAGCAAACCCTAAGTGAAAAACTGGGACTTTCTGAAGAGAAGATCTTACTTAATGGAATGAGCATTGTATTGGTCTCTCGGGCAACCAGGCAATCCTGTCAGTAGAGTTTCTCAATGGGGTGTCCAGTCATGCTGAGCTGCTACAAATGGATTACAGGTGTGTGTCACAGAGTGATCCCTTTGCTTCTCCACATAGCCAGGCAGATCCTGTGTTCTCTGGAGTTGTGGCCCAGTTATCTCCAGCTGGGAAGAGCTTCTTGTTTGCCCAGGGACCTATGTGCAAGGCATAATTTTCTATGCATATCGCGAAGAGCAAAAAGCCAGAAAGCTTGTGTGAAAGAATGTCTTCACTGCAGAGTCCTTTGTGAGGTGGTGTTTCTTGATGTTATGTTAAAATCCACCTAAATTAAGACTTTTGTGCTTTCTTGGAGTGTGGGCTCTTCTGTGGAGCATGTGACTGATCTCAGAGGGCATGAGTAAGAGGAATATGGCTTTGTTTACAAATTGGAATTCTGGAATGAACGTGGCATCATTGGAATCACAGAAAGATGAGTTGGTGAAAAGTTAATAAAGCTAATTACTTTACTCAGTTGGCTTAAAAATTAAGAAATGAAAATACTTTCAAACTGTGAAGAGATCACTCCAAAATGTTTCTGTAAGGCCATAATTGACATTTCCTCAGCATTTCTAAGGGAGTATAGAGTACTCAGAGGACCTTCTTATTCTCTGAGATTCTATCATGTAGATAACCATCTGTTTCAGAGCTCTTACACTGTGGTTGAGATAGGGTTTCCAGTCTTCTCAGGGATCTTTGTCTTCATTTCTGTTGGGTCATCATTCCTATTTTGAATTTCCTAAGAAGTTCTTTTCTTCACAAGCCATACCCAGTGGCCTTCAGTCCATGTGGTCTCTGCTCATCCCCAAGAGGCTGAGACCAGAGATAATTTCAGTTAGCTTTGTGAGACATCAGTGGAGAGATAAGTTTGTTACAGCTGAAGATCTAATGTTTTGATTACTAACAGAACTTTCTCCCTCATATTAGGGTTCCTTGGGAGTACGTTAAAAGATTTACTTGAATTATAGTATGAATAATGGGAGGAGGTCAAGGTAGGATGGGAGTCTATGGTAATGACTGACTGTGGAGGTGCAATCTTCCTGGGAATGTGGAAGCAGAAGGTCACTGCTAGAGCTCAAAACATTCCATTGCTATTTGTTTTGTCCTTGCTGCTGCTAGAGACATTGTTATCATCACTACCATTCACTTAGGATGATTATGAGAAAAGCAAGAAAAGTCCTGTGCAAAATGCCAGTCCTCATGGCAGTCCTGAGACTTAGGTCATGTGTCTAGATGAAGAAACCCAGGACAGAGATGAGTGCTCCAGACACAAGGCTCCTCAGTAGCAGAAGGAATTAAATCATCCTGCCTTCAAGGTTTGCACACTTTTCACTTTCATGGTTCTCCATGGGCAACACTGCAGTCAGAGACTAGAAGAATGATAAAGAATGTCAAGAGAAGAGCTAAAGCACCAGGATATCATATGTCATGTCAGGATGCTTGGATTCTAGGACACTAGAGGAGAGAGAGAAAAGAGGAAGAGAAGGAGAGGAGAGATAAGAAGGAAGAGGGAAGAGAGGAGACAGGAACAAGAAGCAAGGAGAAAGAGAGGAGAGAAGAGAAGAGACTAGAAGAGGAGAATGATTAAGAACGAGACTACTAGAGTTGAGTTGAGGATTTGGGAGTCCTTGATGTGCCAAGAGCATGGCCAAGTTTGTCCAGCTAGAATATGAAGAATGAGAGAAGCATCGACCTAAAAGAAAGTGGAGCAACATGGACAGGTACAGGTAAAGAGAAGGGGAGCCCAGGAAGGGACCTGGGAGAGAATATCCAGAGAGGTGGGAAGAGAAACAAGAGAGAATGTGCGAAGAATAGGCAGAGCTTGGGACGTCTTAGCTGTCAAAGAGGTCTAGCCTTCCATTCAGCTGTCCAAGCTGGCACTCCAGGTGAGAGCTATTTCTAGCTGTTTAGAAGCAAGGGCCTAGGTAGGAATCCTGCCACGGTGCCAGGACTGCCAAGACCAGGAAACAGATCGTCTCTCCCCAGAGTTTTCCAAGTAG
Source organism: Zapus hudsonius (assembly GCA_004024765.1). Classification (NCBI taxonomy): domain Eukaryota; kingdom Metazoa; phylum Chordata; class Mammalia; order Rodentia; family Dipodidae; genus Zapus; species Zapus hudsonius. Next base: position 4,072 of record PVHP010010425.1, read on the forward strand.
TTTCTATACTTGTTCACACACAAAATACTTCTGCTAAAGCTCTGTGAAGCACTGAGGTAGTAAAAATTAACACTCTGTGGAGGTGCAAGGAGGCTGACCTCTATTCAGAGGTGCACATACTTGTGTTTGGGAAGACTTCTGGAGACTCCTGCTTGAGTCTCCAGTCAAGTCAAGCAAACCGTGTACCTCAATTCTTACTGCTTTTATATTCTTAATCCCATGGAGATGATGGGCTGGGTTAGCCTAGGGCTTTGGTGAGTGTCACATCCTTTTGCCATCCTTGACACCTTCCGGACATCTTGAAGCTATTGTGTAGGTAAATCTTTAATTTATTTTGGACCACACTCTGGGATGGTCATGTTATGAGTACTGTATTGGGACTATTTTTTGATGACTATTTGGAAATCTTGCATGCTTTAAAGGCACCTTTGGAAACTTGAGAATCTATTAAGAAAACTTACAAGTTTGAGACAATACTATAGTGGAATCTGAGAAAGAACTGCAAAAGGTTCCCTCTGGATATTTTCCCAGTCACATCCTTGGGGAAGAGGACAGTTATGTTGATTTACAAAGTCATTGTTAAACAATTGGCAGATGTGCAGATTGTGGAAGCTTACAGAGAAGGAATCTTCTACTGAGTAGGCAAGGCGCAGTGGGTTATCTGTGAACATTTGGCAATGTTTTCATGGAGGTGGCGAATTGGAAGACATGGGATTAGGAGACAGAGGAGGAGGAGAGAGTGGGAGGCAGAACAAAGAGGCGGACATTTCATTTCAACAGCCAAGGATTTGCAAACTGGAAACAGTGACCCCAAAGTGCACATCAGGACTGTTGGCTCATAGGAGAGGCATGGCAGGGTCCTTTCTTCTCTTTCCCACTCACTCCCGACATGCTTTGACTCATCTTTCTGGAAGTATTTCTAGTTGTACCTCTGAACCTTGAATGTTCCCCAAGCTCATTGAAATGCAGAAGCGAAAATTATTCATCTGTTTGGAAGTTACACAAAGCCGAAAGTGCTGTCAGAAGTCAGCAGATACAGTTACACAGTCAGACAGATCCGCTATGAGAAAGGGTCAGTGTGGCTGGTAGCAATGTAAAGGGCAGGTGAAGGGAGAGAAGTCACTGCTGTCTGTCCTCTGAGTGGAGAGGAAGGTGCCCGAGCCTGTGTGTATGAGGACAAGCATCTATCAAAGCAAGTGACAGAGAGCTGGATGGGGGCCACCCAGCTGGCGGCATGGAATCTGCAGAGATGACTCAGGGTGTGTAAAATCAAGAGCAATGAAGAGAGTGTGCAGACAGAAGATGCCAACATACTCTAGGACCAGTACTGGGTTGGGTTGCATAGGGTCAGGGCATTAGGTAGTGAGTCAGACTCTTAGGAACCCTTTCCTGTTTCTGCAAGGATCAAAGAAGGGGTGTTCCGTCTTACTCAAGCCGCTGAAGATGCTTCAGAAACATGCGATCATCTTCCATAGCACAAATCAGTGATTTTGTTTGGAAAACAGATGGAAAAGGTGATTATTTAATAGTACTTAAGAGCAAGACTGCTTTGCCAGGCAGGCTCAGTGGTGTCTTCTGTGGTACAGATGAGAACAGTTGCTAGAACGTTCTATATAGAAGAATCTCTCACTGGGCCAGAAGATCACCCACTACAGTAAATGTTTCCAGTTAACATCTTTAAAGTACAGAATCCTGGAAAGGAGGGGAGGTCAGAGTGTTTCTAGGGCATCCGTGGTGGCTTGTCCATACCAGACTCCATGACACTTGGGCATAGGAAGCCAGGAGATGCTTCCAGAATCGCCAAATGACCCTTCATACTGCGTGACATTAAGAAAATGGCTGCTTTGGGCCTGGAGGTATTTCCTCTTGTAAGTGTTTGGTCACATTTCAGAGTTTGGAGTTTATAAAATCATGGGTGTTCAGAGGTGAGTCAATATGTGCCCTTTTGAGGGTGGAGCCAGCTGGTCCAGGGCAGGATGTCTATACATCTGTGACTATACTTATGAACTCCTGATTTCTCATTTATGAAGTAGAGACAATATCTACTTCCTGGACTTTTCATGAGGTGAAAATAAAACCCTGCACAGTAAAAAGCTTGGCATAAATACTAACCACCCTATAAAATGTTTTTTTGACCTGCACAGGATTCTTTCAGCAGCTCCCAAAGTCCCCAGTCTCTTAGTGAGCCGAGACAAAGGCAAACAAGTCCCTACCACCCAAGCCATTCTTTCCTGAAGAGGTGGATTAATAACTCTTTGCCTTTCTGCACTCTCCCCCCCCCCATTGGTTGTAGTTCAATCTCTTGAGTCTTCTCACCATGTCTAATGATTCCAGTCTCTACCACCTAAACATCCTTAAAATGCTTTGAAAGACAATTGAAGTCCCTGTATGGTTTTACTTTTCAAGGCTAAAGAAGATGTGATTCTATTAAGTCTTATTCATTTGACCTGGGTTGAACCTTTCGTCTCTCTGTTGCCTTCTCTGGACTGTGATGGTACTTTTAAAAATCAATTTGCAATATATAGTAATAATGAGTTTGGTGTTTGTCATTGTGTGAAATTTGTGCAGTGCTTGTTGGTTTATTTCATACAAATACAACTTCAGCCCAAGGGCCTACTGTATGTAGACACTATTTATAAGCATCGAGCATCTCTTTCCAGGACAGTCTCCAGGGAAACAGGTGAGTTCTCTTTAATGTTTAAGGATCTGTTTTTAAAGTTTCTATTTTAGTTCCAGCCAATGCTCTGTAAAATATGATAGAGACAAATTGCTGGAAAAAGCAACTAAAAATACATGAGGTATAAAACACAATTTTTATTATAGTCTATAGGTATAAAATTCTCTTTTAATGTCTTGAAAACAAATATATCCTTGAATTATAAGTGGATAAATTTCAGTTGTACATCCAGGTTATTAATATAAAGGATACTTATTCATCTAGTGTATTTTGCAATTGTATAGTAGTATAATACTTTGGGTGAAATGCTTTTTTGAATATATGCCATTTGAATAAATACCAGGTAAAAATATTTTAGTGTAAGAAAATGTTAGCTTCTTGCTTGATAATGAACAAATGACATCACCACTTTAAGGGGAAATGTCTACCTGAATTATTTCTATGTTTTGCTTTCATATTTGTTATAGTTGATAGATCAGAGATCAGTTATCAGGAACGGAAGGTGTCATTTCTAAAACAATTTCAACAAGTTAACATTTAATCTTAAAATTCATTTGAAATTAAATAAGTAATATCATGTTTAAAAGTTTATTTTTAACTTCATGTCAGTTGCTGGTTGCAGCAATAAGACATAGCTAAAGAAAACCATCTTTAACAGAGAAAAGCAGTAAGTTTTATGGATTTTCCATACGATGGACTTGGCAAACTAATGCAAACAGATGTCCATTATAACGTGGTCATACTGAGGGTGACTCTTAGCCAGTTAATTTGGCAAGGACTGGTCTGGTGGGCCCCTGGGTGGATGTCAAAGCAGCTTCATGCTGTTTACAAGGGCCCTTGGTTTTTACATGTGCTTTGCCACAGATAAGCAGCAGCAGCTCAGGCACCAACAAGGTGTCACACTCTGAAAAGGGCTTGCCTACCCTATTTTGGACAGCCACATAAATTCTAGATCACCCTGGTTGCACTCACGTAATGTGCCTATATTTTGCCCAAACTGGTGTCTTATACCCTGCATCTATTGTTTATCCTTTCTGCTTTTTGGACCCTAGCAAATAGGTCTACTTTCTACTCCATGTGGCAATCTTCTAGAAATTCAACAGCAGGTGTCATGCCTCCTTTAGGTTTTCCCTTCCTGGTTAAACATGATTTCCCTCAACCTGACCTTGTATGACATGGACTCCATTTTCTCATCCTTGGGCCACCTCATTGATCTATATCCCTTGGATGCATATTGAGTTCATACCCAAAGAAGTCTTTGAGAGATGGTATCCATGGACTTAATTCTAACAGGAAAAAAAGACTCCTAAATTTTCAAATGCTTATGATTTTTTAATTTCAAAAAAGTTGAAAAAAATAGATCTACCAAGTGATTTAGAAATCTCATGTCTGAGTGTTTGATAAGATTCCAGGCTCTGGTAGCATAATGACAAAAACAAACACCCGATGCTGCTTTTGTTCATAGAGGTTTCATCTGAGTGTAAGAAAGACAAACAGCTGAGGATGTGGCATGATTCCCAGGTGAGGTGAGTAGGGTGAGTAGGGGGCACCTGGAGGAGCTAGAAAGCACATTGCTTCTTCTGGCCATTGGCTGCATGGCTCTAATTGTAGACGTTCTATCTAGGGAACAAATAAGGGGATGTGAGCTATACGAGGAAGGTTCAGGGCAACCTCATTCATGCCTCAGCCTTGAAATTAATAGATGCCTGGTACACACTGGTTCTCAACTCACAGCTGCCAGTGAATGAGCGGGTGAGTGAATCCCATTGCAAACATAGTGTGATAGTTAGATTTTGTTGTCAACTTGATCTTTTTAATTATCTTGCGTGGGTCTCTGAAGATGTTTACAGGAAGGCAGCCTCTCAGCAAGGGGCAGGATGTAAAGAAGCTCAAAGAAGCTAGAAGTAAACATCCTTTCCTGTGTGGGCAGTACAGGAAGGAAATTCCAGAGACTTAGGAAGCCATTAAGTCTGGGATAGGGTTGCAAGAACCCACCCTAAGGCTATAATAAGGAGAAGAAATTCTCTCCTTGGCCCTCCTGCATGTTTGCTATTGTGTTTGTGGTGTAGGTGATGGGTTTTTCTCTCTGCTGGGGCCTGTGAAAGAAGGCTGGCCTCTTTTGCTGTTATGGAAATTCCCCTCAATCTGTAGTTTCTATAAATACTTTCCTCCCCCAAATTGCTCCTGGTTTGGAGAGTCATCCCAGTGGCATGTGGCTGACTACAACAGATTTGGTATCAGGAGTGGGGTGATTTGCTAAGATGAATCTGACCATGTGGATTTTGATCTTCTGGAACTTGTGTGCTGGAGGAATGGACACGGACTTGGTACTTGTAACTGAAGATGCCTTCCAGAGCAGTAAGCCAAGTTTTATAGACTGTTCTGATGAGAATTTGGAAATGCTCAGTGCAGAGAGAAATGCATTTGGAGGCTTGGTTTGTGAACTTTCTACAGGGAAGGAGAGACTGCAGAAAACTAATAGAAGTATGTGCCTGGGTCAAGGGGTTGATGCATCCTACTGCCCATGCCCAGAGAGTTTGACCAAGGTTAAATTTAAGTAATGGACTGTGTGCTTGGCTATGGATATGGGACTGAGAATTTAAGATTTGACGTTAGAAAAACCTCCAAGCAAGTTTAACTTACTGGCAGAGACTGGCTTTTGATTATGACCCAACTGCTTTACATTGAAACAATGGAGAGATGCCTGAGGTGTTTCTACCCAGGAAGGACAGAAAGATGGAGTATGCAAACTCTTTGGAAAGGAAATCACTGAAAGAAAGGAATCTGTTCTTTAAAGTCACATCTATTTTGTCCCTGAATTAACAACATGACTGTGTCCTGCATACCTGGTATTGCTTTTGGAGCATGAGAAATGCATGCATGGAGTGGGTCATGAAGTACACACAGTTCCAGGAGCCACTTCTGAGATGCAATATTTGGAACAGGGTATGAAGTCCCTGATTGGCAAGTAAAGCCATTGGAAGATGGACTGTGGTTTGCAATGGAGACCCAAAGATGTTTTGGATATACCAGGACTTTGCAAGGGCTACCATGGAGCACTATTGGCTTGGGATGGAAGTTTCCCCAGGTACTCAGCCAAGCTGGAGGGACAGAATCGGAAAATCCAGAGACTGTCAGTCACTGGTTGTGCTATGGGACTTAAACTGCAGATGTGGATGTTTGCTGATGTTTGTTGAGTTTGCATTGGCCCAGTCTTTCCTTGTTATGCCTCATAGCAGTTGAAAATATTTGCTCTGTGCCATTATATGTTAAAAGCATGTAACTCGTTTTGGTTTACAAAACTTGCAGTTCAGGGACCTTGCCTTATATTGGGGGGAGAATACATGTCTGCAGTTGTATGTGGGAGTATTATATAATTTTTGGTAGAATTAAGCATGATGTAAGGAGATATTGATGTTGACAAGGGGTGGACTTGTGATGGTTAGCTTTTGTTGTCAACCTGATCTTTTAAATTGTCTTGGGTAGGTCTCAGGATGTTTATAGGAAGGCAGCCTCTCAGTAGGGGGCAGGATGTAAAGAAGCTCAAAGAAGCTAGAAGTAAACATCCTTTCTGGTATGGGCAGTACAGGAAGGAAATTCCAGAGACTCAGGAAGCCATTAAGTCTGGGATAGATAGGGTTGCAAGACCCCACCTTAAGGCTATATAAAGGGGAAGAAATTCTCTCCTTGGCCTTCCTGCCTGTTTGCTGTTCTGTGTGTATGGTGTTGGTGATGGGTTTTTCTCTCTGCTTGGACCTGTGAAAGAGGGCCAGCTTCTTTCACTGTTATGGAAATTCCCCTCAATCTGTAGTTTCTATAAATACTTTCCTTCCCCACATTGTGCCTAGTTTGGAGATTCATCCCAGTGGCGTGTGGCTGACTACAACACATAGCTAATGCCATTCTGGAACTGCAGAGGCATGGGATTCTAACAGACAAGGAAAACGAGGTATGTTTCTTCAGAATTACTTATATGTTCACACATATCATCCCAAAATTTTACTTCTCATATTCTCTAGAGACAGCCAAAGGGCCAGAAACCACCACACAGCAAATAAGCCGAAAGTCACCCAGGGAGTGAAAACTCTTCCTTTGTGTAGAAATCCAGACCTCCTGACCAGCATATTGTTTGCGCCGATTACTCTAAAATGAATTTGACATTTAACTTTTTGCTTGAATACATACACTTGCCATTACAGTAGTTTGTCCAATAACAGTTGGCATTTGAATACTATATATTTACAAAGATATTTTTCAATGCTGCTCTTACTGCTATTGACAAAGGCAAAGTAGAAATTAAAGAAAATTGGGCTGGAGAGGTGGCTTAGCAGTTAAGACAGTTTGCCTGCAAGGCAGAAGGACCTGAAGTTGATTCCCCAGTATCCACGTAAAGCTAGATGCAGAAGGTGGCACATGTGTCTGGAATTAGTTGCAGTGGCCTGAGGCCCTAACATGCCCATTCTCTCTATAGATATCTGCCTCTTTCTCTTTCTCTCTCTCAAGTAAATAAATAAAATATTTTTAAAAAAGAACTTAAAGAAAAAAATTCTTACTTTTCTTTTTAATGTCTGCTTTTAAAGCTATTTTTTAGGAAAGAACAAAAGAACTGGCAAGCCCTGGGGTTGACTGTCTGGGAAGGATCCCTGGGTCTTCTTCCCAGGTAGGATTTAGCTTGTTATGGACCTGCCAGTAATGACAGGGTCTGTCCCTGGAGGAGTATCTCAAAGTCCATGGGCAGGGCTGCTGCATCTGCTAAATTCTATGAAAAAGTATCGAAGCAGGAGCTTAGCACCAGTTGGTTCTACCTTGAAGGTAGCACCCCAGACATGTATTGGTTGAGCATTTATTCAAATGGGTGCACGTGCAAGTACATGGGTACCATGTGCACATTCGTGTGTGTGTGTGTGTGTGTGTGTGTGTGTGTGTGTGTGTGTGCACATGTGCACGTGAAGGCCAGAGGACCACCTCAATCATAGTTCCTTTTGATGGTGTCTAGTCTCTCATTGGCCTAGAACTTGTCTAATTAGGCTAGATAGGCAGGCCAGTGATCCACCCATCTCTGCCTTCTCAGTACTGGAATTCCAAGTGCGTGCCACCACACCTACTTTCTATGTGGGTCTAGGAACTGGACTCAGGTGCTCATGCTTGCAAAGGAAGCACTTTATCAATGGATCCATGTCCCCAGCTCCTGGTCAGCTCATTTATTTATAAGATAGTCCCAGGGACAAGAATGAGGGCTGGACAGAGTGAGGGAAGAAGACAATGCCAACAGAAATCACATTGCAAGGTCACTGCTAGGGGCAGTTGGAGCTCAGTGATGAAATGTGCTCTCTACGTTGGACTGGAGAGGTAGAGCTCTGGGCACCTCTTGATCATTGGGCAAGGCCCTGAAAGGACCTCACTGCAGTACCAGCCGTTCTTGCACACTTGTCTACCTGGTTCCTGGGGAATGCTTGGTATAGGAGAGCTGGGCAAGATGCAAATGGTTTGGCTAGGAGCTTATTCTAGTCAGTTTAGGTTGCTGTGAGAAAAATACCATAGACTGTGTGGCTTAAGCAACCAAAAGATTCTTCATAGTTTGGAAGGATTGGAATTCCAGCACCAAGGCTTTGGATATTTTGGTTTCTGGTGGAGGGGGACTTCTTAGGTTTGCAGAAGGATGTCACCTTGCTGTGTACTTACATGGAGGGAGGAAGGGAGGGAGGGAAGGAGGGAGAGAGGGAGAGACCGATCTTCCTTCTTCATGGGTATCCATTCTCATGCCTATCCACCACAGACTTTCACCTCACAGAAGAGCTTCTGGCAGTGTTAGATGGCAAGCAGACAGAGGCCAGTCCAAAAGGTCAAGATGAGAGCCAGGAAACCAGAAGGGCGCTACTTCCTAAAAATCAGGGTTGCTTCCAGGGCTCTGGGCAGCCCATTGCTGCACAGGATAAAGTCAGGGAAGGAGCATCCTCAAAGACCTTCGCCAAGGAAAGTGTTGATCATTGGGAGGATAAGTGAAGGCAACAGATCCACAAAGGAGCAGCTCCCACCTCCAGTCACCGTGAAGAGACCAAGGCCAGAGATAAAGCAAGTAGGTGGAGACCATGGAGTCTCTTGGAAGCCCAGTAGCAGACAAGAGGACTGAGGAAGACACTTTAGTACTCAGAATCCTTTCTTACTTCATTTTATATATGAAGCCTGTCTCTTTGCCAAGACCAAGGTCCATGGTACTTGCCTCTCTGTGTCTCCCAATCAGCACAGAGCTGACTAGTGGGCACAATGAAATCTTACCAAGTTAGATATTTGGCTGTTTGTACATAGTGGAACAAAGTGTATTTGGTATTGGAAGTCCTCTGTAGCTGTGATCATTATTGCTGTTAAAATTCATTCATGGCACAGGGCAGAGACCATTCTTATAAAAACAGACTTTCTTTCAGGAAACAGAGCTGGATAGGTAGAGGAGATTCAGAGCTCCACTCCCTTCTGTCCTCTGATTTTAAAGGGGTTCTTTCCTCCTCTTGCCCTCTTCTCTTTCCAATTCCAGTCCCTCTCATCACAAAGCTGCCTCTGATTAGATCAGCCCATAGGGTCTCTCCTTTGTCCGAATCACAGCTCCTCGCACCTCACGTCAGAATCAATCCCAGATTGGACACACTGGAGGATATGTGAATGCAGCTTCCATGTAGGACAGCAGGGTTCTTGTCTGTGTGAACCCAGACTACTGAGCACTAGGCTGACTGGCCATCACCCATGAGTCTTTTGGGATGACATATCCAGGAAGGGTGGCTTACTTAGGGTTCAAGACCTCCAGTGCACCCCCAAGCTGCATAGCTCATCTGTACTGTTTGAGTCACACCCCATGGACCTAATGTTTGTTTTGGAGTAGGTTACAAAATTAATGGATAAAATAGATGCAGCAGATGCTACCTATTAGAGAGGAATTTCATGTAGCAGGCCATGAAAATTTTGTTTGCAAAATAAGATCTAATTAGTTTGGCTGAGCTAGAATACAATGAATTAAAGTGACAGAGTAATTAATAATGATAGTTTGGACCTCTTCCCAAGTTTTGCTTCCATTTGAGTTGTTTGGATTGTTTTTTTTGTCAGGGTCTCCTATTTGAAACCAACTTTGAGAGGCTTTAAATATTCCCATGCTCCCATGTGTAAGATGATTCTAACAGAACAATTTTTTCCTATATGATCTGTTGTAATTTTTGCTACTCAGACATTTTTGCTTTGATTCTCTCCTTATTGGCCTGATGAGGAGTGTTTTGATGTGTCTCTTTTCTTTTTTTTTTAATCTCCCATAATTTTGCCCATGAAACACACATCTTTAAACACTTGTCATTGGTATGAGAAGCAAGGTGTTTACAGTGCTTGTGTTGGGAGCTTATAGCCTAGTAGGGAAGACAGAGAATATTGTCCTATACTAATCAATGGTGGTATAATCTAGTGGTATGCTGGGTGTTAGCGAGAAGACATGAATGTGAGTCAGCCTGGGGGCATTGGTAACAGTTTCTTGGGATGAGTTCTTCCCATCCAGTTTTGCAGAAGTATAATTGACAAAAAATCATATGTATGAAAGGTATATAAGGTAATGATCGCTATAAATTCACACCATAAAATGATGGCACACTACCCATCACCACATAGCTACCACATACTGGCTGTGACTATATCAAATCTATTCTCTTAGAAAATTTCAACTATATAATACACTGTTAACCAGCCACTGTGGTAGTATTTTTTATGGATGTGACAAAATACCTTACAAAAACAATTTAAGCAAGGGAGGTTGGGTTTATTTTGGTTCACAGTTTGACAAAGTCCACCATCATGGTGGGAAAACCATGGTAGCAGGGGTATAAGACACATTATGTCCATAGTTAAAAAGCAAAACTAATGCTGGTGTACAGCTCTCTCTCTCTCTCTCTCTCTTTCTCTCTCTCTCTCTCTCTCTCTCTCTCTCTCATTTTTATTCAGTTCAAGAATCCAGCCCATAGGATAGTGTTACTTACCTTTACAATAGACCTTCCATCCTGAGTTAAGCCTCTCTGGAAATGCTTTCACAGGTAGAACCAGAGAAATGTCTCCTTGCTGATTCTAAGTCCTGTTAAATTAACAATCAAGGTTAACTATCACAAGTCTATGCCTTACCAACCTGATACTCAAACTCATCATTTTAAATCATAATATTCTACCCAGGTCCCATAGACTCATTGCCATCTAATAATGAAAAGTTAATTCAGTCTAACTTTAAAAGTCCCTATCATCTTTAACAGTCTGAACACAGTTGAAAAGTCCAAAGTCCAAAATTCTTCTGAGGCTTAAGGCAATTTCTCAAATTAAAAAAATAAAGCTGATATGACTGCCATCCACAAATATATAGTTATTAAAGACCTGCTATGATCTTAGTGCTTCGAAGTGTGTTATGACATTATAAACAAGGCAGATGTGATCTCTTCATCTGAGTTCACAGTGAGCACTTCTAACAGGAATATGATTCAGAAAGGAAATGATCTAATAACTATTCCTTCCTTGGTGACATTATTTTGTGCATGTATGTCTATACATATGCAGACACATGTATGTATGGGTGCACATGCACATGTGTGGAGACCAGAGGTCAACACATTCCTTAGTTGCTGACCACCTATAATTTTTGAGATGGGATCTATGATTAGCCTACCACTTGCCAAGTTGGCTACATGGTCTGGCCAGCAAGCTCCAGATATCAGCTGTTTTCACCTCCCAGCACTGAAATTAGAAGAGCATACAACCATGCCTGACTTTTTGAAACATGGGATCTGGAGACCGAAGTTGAGTTCTCATGTTTGTAATGTGAACATTTTACTGACTGAGCTATCTCCTCAGCCCCAACCCCTGTGACATTGTTAATGACCTTTTTAAAGCTTTAGCTTTCCCTATGAGATAAAGGACTTGAATTCCTCGGGATAATCTCCCATCTCTCTGCCTTGTGATCTGGGCTAAGCACTGCTGTTAGTACCTGTTGAAAATGTGCTCAGTGTTCTGTTCTGCCTCTTCCTCACCTTCTCTTCTGACTCACCTAGCTGAACATCTGGCCTGCCCAAACCCCATCTGTAGTCTTGTAAGTCAGAGAACAAAATAGACCAGAATCATGAAATGCTTCCTGACAGCACAAGTCTGGGGGGGACTGTGGCTCCTCACTGGCGACTCTTAGCCAGGAGCTAGATCAAAGACTGGAAGGAAGGCTGGACAAAACAGTCCAACTGTCAGGAGGATAAATAAGGTGATCTTCTGGATGCTTTCCATCTCCTACTTCTAAGATTTCCTGACCTCTGTGGTCCTTCCCAGTTTGTTCAGGATGAACAGCTGCTTTGGAGTAGGATGGATAGTGGATTCCAACTGTGGTTAGCTGTGCTGAAGCCTGCGTTTCCTCAGCCTGTGGGCCAGGGTCTGACCTCTGGTCTCCATGTGTGGTTTATAAGAATAGGCTGAGATTTTTATCCCATAGAACCCAGAGCTCCGGCTCATGTCCCTTGAAACTTGTCCTTTTAAAGACATGCAAGAGGTCTTTAAATGCCCCCCTCGCCAGTTGTGTGGGTGAAGTCCTTTGCAAGTTAAGCCTTGCTTCCAGGTTGCTGTATTCTGTAGCTGCATTTTGATCCTCCCACTCAAGCCGTGGTCACTTTCCAATTAAAATTTGGAAATTGTATTTCTCCCATCTCTGGTCTCCTGAACAAGTCCACGTTTGGGGATGTGGCATGCTAACCTTTTAACCAACAAGGGCATCTGTACTGTTACACGATCCCTCCAGGTTATGGTTTCTAATTTAGCTTACTTCCTCTGTAGGGATCATCCAAGAGAAATATTTCTCGCGTGAAATTTTTTTTGGAGATTGTCCAGATCGACAAGTCCCTTCTCTACCCTCACAGGGTTGGAGGACTGTGCATTTGCCAAAGTTAATAATATTAATCTGTCCGTCATGTTAGAAATTCATTGTGTTGGAGAATAAAGGGAGCTATTCTGTGTTGGCCTGACTCTGTGTGGCACTGTTTTCTTCCCTGCTGTCACAATTCTGTGGAGAACTTTGTTGAGTGCACCTCTGAATCTAATTTACCCTCCTTCCTGGGATCTTAAAGCTTATAGTACAAGTAGTCACACAGAGCCCAAAGGTTGTCAAGCTCCCAAGTGCCTCTAAGCCATAAGGCTTGTCTGGCTGGAGTCCTGAGTTCTTCCAGAGTTGCTTTGTTATATGGAAGTCAAGCTCTGCAGCCGAGGGAATGGTGATGGGAGACCAGTCCCTGCAAGCGGGCAACTTGGATCCTTGCCTTTTGTTAATTCATGATCCAATAAATGAAAGTAAGCTCTAGAGAGGAGGCATGACAATCAGCACATTTTTGAGCATTTAAAAGTATTGTATAAAACAAACATTATTTCATTGAACTATCTCCCCAAACTAAATGAGGAGGGAATAACTTTTATTCATCTTTTCAGATAAGGAAACTAAGGCACCATTAAATAAATGACCCAAGTTGACATAGTTATCACAGCCTTGGGCCTGAGTCCACAGCTTCTGCCTTTCTAAACATAGTGATGTTCAGCCGTTCCTTCATTTTGCTTTTGTAAGCATTGAACACACCACACCATAGTGCCACACTGTAGGGCTTGAGGCAATACTTGCAGAACTGAACAACGAGTAAAAGGGACAGCAACTTGAAGAGAGAAGTGCATGTCTGTTTATGAACGTGGACTCATCTTCATTCAAAACTAGACATTGTATTTGTTGGGAATTATTCTAGAGATGATACTGAGATGGCTAAAGAGAAATGTTGGAATAGTAAAGTTTTCAAGAAATTAATTCTTTTGATGTGTAGCAGTGAACTTTAACAATGTTAATTTGAGCACTGTGGATTTTGTTGGAATGAGTTCCCTTCTTTAGTCCACAGTGTTTTCGTTATTGATTACACAGGGCTACAAGATCCTCTTGGGAGTTAAGAACTCTCTCTCTCTCTCTCTCTCTGTCTCTCTCTCTCTCTCTGTCTCTCTCTCTCTGTCTCTCTCTCTCTGTCTCTCTCTCTCTCTCTCCCTCCAGATCTAGGACTTTAGGCATTAAAGGCAGATATTTAAAATCTATAATCACTTAATGCACTGATCATTGGATCAGCACCCATAAGACATTGTCTAGATGCACTAAATATTTGCAGAGAGTTTAGAAGTCCCTGACTGTAGACTCAATCTGCTTATGAGGATGAAAGAAAGTAAACTGAGGCAGTCATTGTGCTACCTCACATGTGTAGGTAACCCTGACCATGGACACTAAAAGGTTGACCCAGATGGAGCCTGAGGCTCCTGTAGTCAAGGAAGTCTCACTTAAGGTTTCCTTTTTCTCTTCAAAGCTGTGTTAGGACTGGAACCCTGGGCTTTGTCCATCCTAGGCAAGTTATCCATATGCCTAAGCCCTTAAAATGATTTTTCATGTTCAAGAAACATTCTAGTAAATGAATGAGAAGAAGGTATTCCACTTTGTGAGCTTGGCCTGATCAGAGCCACGGAGGAGGAGGATGCAGGGTGGATGTGGGGGTTTGGAGAAGGGGACCCATCTTATCTGCTCAAAACCCACTAACTACCCTGGATTTACCCTGTAGGGTAATGATGGCTGGATGGGGAAAAAGAGTTGTGAGTTCTAATCTTTGGTTTTATACTCATTTGGTGTCACAAAACTTGTCTGTATACTCCCCACCCCACATAAAATAAGAATTTTAGGTCAAAACAATCTTTACATGTACTTTCAAAGTCAAGAACACCCAGAAAATGATAGCAAGTGTGTAGATGAATGGACAGGATTTGGCAAAGCATCCATATAGGACCTGTCAAAATATTTACCCCATTATCTGTATGTTAAATTTAGGAAAACATGCCATGTGCATTTGAGTATTTTACACTTATTTCTTTGCCTGTGACTTTTGAAAACCATTTTTATGACTCAAATAGCTGAATACAAGTTATCAAGCTCTATTATTTGAAATTCTTAGTAGTCAGTCTCAAAGAAATAATTCCCGCTCAGCATTATAGCAAATGGAAAAGTTTGCCTGGCAGCCAGCCATCCTTTAATAGGTAGAAGCACTTTCTTTCTTTCTTTCTTTCTTTCTTTCTTTCTTTCTTTCTTTCTTTCTTTCTTTCTTTCTTTCTTTCTTTCTTTCTTTCTTTCTTTCTCTTTCTGTCTTTCTGTCTGTCTGTCTGTCTTTCTGTCTTTCTGTCTTTCTGTCTTTCTGTCTTTCTTTCTTTCTTTCTTTTTTTTAATCTAGAATTCAAATGACTTAGTTTCTTTAAAGTTTCAGTTTAGCATGTGAAAGGTATGATTTTGTCTTTATGTCTAAGATCTGTATTTTTTCTTTTTAAAATATTTTTATTTATTTGCAAGCAGAGAGAAAGAGAGGGAGAGAAAGAGAGAGAGAGAAGTAGAGAGAGAAAAAGAATCAGTATGCTGGGGCCTCCAGTTGTTACTAACGAACTCCAGATGCATTCATCACTTTGTGCACCTGGCTTAACATGGGTACTGGGGAACTGAACCTGAACCATCAGGTTTTTCAAGTGCCTTTAACCACTGAGCCATCTCTCCAGGCCCTTTTTTCTTTTTTCATTGGCAGGTGTAATGTTGGAATTTCTTGTGAGAATATAACTGGATCTCAAACCTAACTGAACATATAGATTTAATTAAAAATTTAAAAATCAACATTGCTCTGCTAGCCTTAGTGATTTAGCATGCAAATTAAAATATTCATTAAATATTGTCCATGAATTATCTTTTAATTTTACTTTTCCAATGCTGTTTTTTTTTTTTGCTTTAAATCCACAAACTTTATAAGCTCTTGCTAATGTATTTTCATGGACTTTGTAATTTTCCATGAAGTTCATTCAGGTGTCATTCAGTTAAGCTATTTCCTAAAGCTTGTAGTTATCCTGAAGTTACTCAGCAACCTGGAGCCTCTCCCTCCCCCATGCTTTCTGCCTTTACTAGCTCATAACCTCTTCCCAGGCTAATTTTATTTAAACTGGAATACAGTTATGTTCTGATCCAATTTCTTCACATAAACTGTAGTGCAGGGATTGCTTTTCAATAGCATAATCTAATGGGGGATTTGGACATTTGTGGAGACCTTTGTGAACAGTGTCCTATCATCCTGTCATTGCAGGAACACATCTTCAGGCCACAAACTGACATAGAGTCTCCTTAGAATCATTATCTGTTTCAAATGTACAAATAGTTAAAATGTATTTAGTCATTCTTCTTCTTCCAATACTTCCTTTTGCAGAATAGGATTTTTCCAAACCATTTCTTCGTCAGTTGTACTTATTTATTGAGTGTAGTTTATTATTTGCTGATTTATGAATGTAAAGTTCAAGCATGTTGTTTAATGATAGCCTGGATTACTGTCTTGGTCACATGACTGTTCTGGTCACGTGACATGTTGGTTTCTAGTTTTTTTTTGTGTGTGTTGTTGTTGAAGATCAGAATATTTATTATTTATTTTGGTCCCAAACATAGTGCTGATAGCCCTGGTGAGTTACTTTGTTTGTGGATCTTAATTGACCTTATAACTAAATTTTTAAGCAAACTAATATTATGATGAGAAGGCTCATAATAGAA
This sequence comes from Zapus hudsonius, assembly GCA_004024765.1. Taxonomy (NCBI): domain Eukaryota; kingdom Metazoa; phylum Chordata; class Mammalia; order Rodentia; family Dipodidae; genus Zapus; species Zapus hudsonius. Next base: position 20,367 of record PVHP010010425.1, read on the forward strand.
CTTTGGTCTTCAAAACATCATGGGTGCATTCTAAAAAAATTACTTATCAATTAAAATTAAAAACAACTTTGTTTCTATTTTGAATGCATATTGGGTTATGAGACACTTTTGGGGTGATCTGGGGCATAACTTTTTGTTGCTATCATTGCACCATTTACCATATTTTCCAAAAAGAAAAGAGAAGAATCTGGCATATAGACAATTCCAACTTGAGGTACTCATTATGTTGCCAGACTAGGGACATATCTTGACTGCCTTGCATGTTGTATTAGTCCACCAAGATCTAGCTTCAATCAGAGTGGCCACTGAAAAGAAATATCTCATTTTTTTTTTTGAAAAAAAATGTATTTAGGGGCTGGAGAAGTGGTTCAGCTGTTAAGGCACTTGTCTGCAAAGCCTAAGGACCTGGGGTGGCACATGCATCTGGAGTTCATTTGCAGTGGCAAGGGGTCTGGCCTGCCCATTTTCTCTCTCTCTCTCTCTCTCTCTCTCTCTCTCTCTCTCTGTCTGTCTCTCTCAAATAAATAAATGAATTTAATATTTTTTAAATGTAGTTACACATGGAAGATTTGAGGAGATGTAGGATTTTATAGTGTCAGAAAAAAATCATACGCATTGTTAAATTAAGTTGCCCAGATACTGCACAATTAAACACATGGTTACAAAGTGGGAATATTCAAATGCCAATTGTAACATCTAAAAATACATATTGTTCTTATACATATGTAGAAAATTCTGCAAAAAGGGATATCTAAAAGATGTAAATATTTATAGTGTCACTTAATGGGGAGGTTTAATTAAATTATGTTTAACATCATTTCATTTCTGAAATATTTAAAATCTAGAACTACATAGTAATTTATTATGAAATTGCACTGGAATTTAGGCTTTGGGAATTCTTAACATATATATGTAAATTGCTCCACATGCAATCAGAGAATTTTATGAACTTTGAAAGCAGTGTTAGACATGCATCTTCCTGTGAGTAACCCAGTTACAGGTTTCTGAGCACAGGCTTTAGTAGGTTTGCATTTGTGTAGGCAGATGGGTGTAAGCGGCTTAGAGGTTTGGCTCTAGAGTTCATATGTAGAGCAGCCACTTGTAACCCTATGACACTGGGTAAACCACTTAGCTCTATGAATTGTGATGCTTCATCTTAAAGGATCAAATTTGAACATTTCAGCACCACACTGGGGGAATGACTGGGTAGTCACGTAATAAATGTTAGGTGCTACTTTTGCTGATACTACAGTCCTCCTACCCTCAGGATGGAAGTCCTCAATGGTGAGGTTAAGACACTTGACTGCCCAGAGAGCAGTGCCTCTTCTTTCTTCTTTAGAGACATGGGGGACTTCTTAAGAAATGTCTAATCCGTCTTCTAAGGAAAGTGATTACCCGTCGGTGAAGAGCAGCGCAATTTCTACTGGCATTTTGCAAATGTCTATAAAGCAAAAGAGATTTTAAGGAACTTTGCTGTAAAATTTTCTAAGATTTTGAAAATAATGTACTAGAATTTCCTTATCATGTACTACTTAGAAAAAAACACTTTTTTTTTTTTTTTTGCTTTTTGAGATATGGTTTCTTATAGTCCAGGCTGGTTTCAAACTTGTTATGTAGCTGAGGATGACCTTAACTCCGGATCTTTCTGCCTCCATCCTCAAGTGCTGGGTTACTGGTGCCACTGCACCCAGATTAGAAAAAATTTCCACTTTAATTTGAAGGTGAAGCATAAGTTAAAGTTTCATTTTAGAACCTTTCTACCCAGCAGATTCATCTTTATCCTCATTTTATCTCTGCATCCAGAGGGGCTGAACTCATTACTAAAAGTTAAATGCATACCATCACAAATGAAAAACATGAAGATATTGCTTCTTTGGGGTCATTAGAAACCATATATGACTTCAAATAACATACAAGATCATCCCAAATCAGCTTTTGAATCTTATCCAGTCTCTTCTTATTAGCACTGGGCCTTGCTGATTGAACAGGTGGCCAGCAACGTGGGCAGTAGGTATATTGCAAATTAGATACGGTAAGATGGAAAATAACGAATTCCATATTTATATGATTTTTAATCATTTATCAAATGCTGGCATAACGCCTTATCTTACTGATATTAAAGACATCTTTAAGAGCCCTCTTCTTGTAGATAAAAAATAAATTGAGTGAGCTATGTCAGAGAACCTGCAAGAGTTTATTTTATATGTCATCTTTCTTGGAGTAAGAGACACCCAGATATCGGATCAAGAAGTATCCGATAATTGATAAATGATCACTTAAATGGGTAGCCCTAGCAAAACAAACTGCCCTTTTCAATATACTTGAACATTCCTCAAACTGTTTAAGACCTGAACAGAACAAAAAGGCAGAGGAAGAAAAAGATTCTCCCTCGCTTTGGACTTCTTTCTTGAGGTAAGATATTTCATATATCACTGGAATGGGGTTCACCCCGTTGACTTCACTGGTTTTTAAGCTTTAGATTCAAACTGAATTGCAATACTGGTTATTCAGGGTGTGTGATACCTGCTGTAGAGTATTCCTACTAAATCTTGCTACTCACTCAAGGTGAGTAGTGGAGGTGTGCTGTCTGTTTTTCCTCTTCTTATATTGTTCTCTTAGATGCCTGCTTACTTAGGTTTGTCCAGGGTCAAGAACATCTCTCTGACATTCTGAGAGAGCACATGAGTTGATAATGTTTTTCCCTTTTCTCCTACCTCCCTGCTGAACTGAGATGGTTTTAGGGGCAGGAAATTGTGGCTACAGGCTTTTTTTTCAAATCATAAACATGAGAAGTTTGAACCATGATAGAGACTTCAGAAATAAATATGGCTTTTGGCTGCCAATGGCATTTTTCCAGAGGGAGTTGGATGTGTGGGGGAGTGATATAATCAGTGTCTCTGGCTTTGAAGGCTTGAAAATGGCTCACGCTGGATCCTCTTATGACTCTATAATAATCAGCTGATGATTGACCATGTATAGGAAGGGAAAGATGAAAGATTTCTTAACAAAAGTTTTGGCTTGAACTTCTGGCATATATATTTACAACCGCCAATTGTATGAATAAATGTTAAAAAAGAGGTTTTGGTAATATGTCTTGCTCCATCTTGCTTAGACAACTGAACGTGCATTTTTGAATCATTATGGGATTGGCATTTTTCATTCTTTTTTGGATATGAGCACTACATGTCAGGAATGGCAGGAACTCCAGGAGAGGGCCTATTGTGGGGTCAAACTAAGGCAGACATCTGTTTGAAAGACTCAGGTTCATCTCTCATTTCCCCAAAGCACCTCATCAAGGTGGAAGAAGGAAAAATTGGCTGCTTTTATTTCCATACTCCTAAATCTATCCTGAACCATATACTCTCTTGTCTTGATAAGTCAGAGCCAAGTAAGGATCAGGTGTCTTTGCTTTACCTGGCCTGGCTGACTGCAATAATCAAGTTCAACACTTAATTGTCAAATTTCCCACTGCCTTTGTTCTGGTTACACAGGGTTCCAGCAAGCTTGGAAAGGCAGGGCCATAAATAAAATAAGACTGCACACAGGAGGTTGCATATCATAACATTTATGAAGCCCCAGATGCAGAGCAGAGGGAATTCAGGGTGAAATATTTAATTACTTCATCATTGGAAACTAATTGCCAATTGAGGAGTGTTTTCATTTGTGGAACATAGATTGATTAGCAGAATCGCTAAAGTTCTAGTTTTCTTACTACTGATTGCATCTTTCATAGAAGAAAAATGGGTCCGTTTTAACAAGCTCAAGTCAAACCAGAGACAAGCAAGGCTCCCAAAGAGTGATTGCCTAGGATTAGTGTTATTCAATAGGCAAGGGGGTATTGAGTTCAGGGTTTTTTCTTGGTAAACTATTAGAGATAAATTTTGCATTTGGGATTTCCTCTTCTGTAATAGGTAGGGTTGTATTTTTCATTCAGGAAGTTAATTTGTTTGTTCCACAAAATGTTTCAATCATTGTCATACATGGCCAATGACCTGGGGCCCTGAGGCTAAGTTTTGTCCCAGATACTAGACACAGATATATTATTTCAAGACCAAGTTTGGGAAAATTAGGACCACTGTAGCCACTTTTTAATACTGAAACATAAGAGTTTTGGCCTCTTAATGGAGAGCGTCCATCAATAGGGGTCAGATTCAGGTGGGGCAGAACTTTATGGGGAGACACTGGGGGGAATGGGAAATGTCTTGTTGGACTTCCATATTCTGAGGCCTGAATCTTCTTATCAGGATATCTCCATATCACACAGGTGTCCAGTGGCCATGCTCTCTTCTTCTTGCTCTGCTCTATGGAAAGATGAATTTAAGTCAGCATGTTCCTTGGTCTTTTCAAAGATCGAAAATTAATTTATGACCCAATCTGTAGATAGACTGTGGGTCCTGAAATGATTCTGTGCAGACAGATACAGCCTTCCTGCTGGGCCAGAGGTCCTTGCTGTGGGGTAGCATTGAGAGAGAGCCCAACGGAGTAGGAAAAAATGGAGGGATAGGTGGAATCCTTGGTTAATTAGGTAATCATTTGAGTCCTTTACTCATTGCTTAAATATGAGGATCATATGAGAACGGGAATATATACGAGGGCATGAAAGACCTATTGCTCAGATTTCAGTGATTATTTTAATTCTTTGGCCACGCAGATGAATCTTTACGCATTGAGATACTACTAGTGGGCACTTATAACCTGATTTATCCTAATCTGCTCTGCCAAGTTTCACTCCATACTGGAATCAGCATTTCTACTTGGTGATGAGAACAAACTCTAGTTTATAAATTCTAGTCTCTGAGCAATGTGGCCTTATTCTAGACTAGTGCAGTGTATACCTATATAGCTATGCTGATATGGTTTGCTGGACTTCCCTATGTTGGCCGTGGATGAGCACAGGCTTGGCTATGATCTCCTCTTAAAACATGACCTGTGGCTGGAGAGATAGGTCCGTGCTTAAAGGCACCTGCTTGCAACCTTTTGGCCTGAGTTCAATTCTCCAGGATCCACGAAAAACCAAATGCAAAGTTGTGCGTGCATCTCTTATCCTGATGCACCTCTAGCAATGGAAGGCAGAGATCAGAGAAACCAGGTGCTCACAGGCCAGCTCAGGCAGGGTGGAAGGAGAGCACAACACCCTGAGGCTATTCTCAGAGCTCCACACATGCAAGGTGGCATGCATGTGCCCAAATTCACATCCGCATATGTATACTTAGACACACATAAAAAGCGAAAGACCATGTGTGACTTACATAAGAAAGAATGACTACTTTCTCAAGGAAGGAATTTAAACTGAAGTGTTTCCTCCATTAGCTCCCAGGTTTTTAAAATAAAGATCATAACCCCATATGGGGATTGCATAATTGAATGTGAAAGTTTTGAAAAACTCAGCAACAACAAAAGGCTTCTGAACATGGAACAAGCTGAAAGTATCTTAGGGCTGGTAAGACAATTTCTTGCAAAGCCTGATAACCTGGGTTCAATTCCCCAATATCCATGTGAAGCCAGATGCACAAAGTAGCGTGCATGTCTGGAGTTTGTATGCAATGGCAGGAGGCCCTGGCATGCCCATACTCACTCTCTCTGTCTACCTTTCTTTTCCTTTCTCTCTCTCTCTCAAATAAATAAATAAAATATTTTAAAAAGCAACAGAATCAAATGTGTGGTGAAGGTGCCTTGAGGTGCTTCTGGCAGCGCTTGCTCAGGTGGCAGCCACTTCAGTGCAGCGTTGGTTCTAAACACAGAACATGTGTCTGCCCGGTATATGGTGTGTGGAGCACACCACCAGTGAATGCTGTCTGAAGTGCTTCAACTCAGATTCGAGATTATGATGTGAATTGCATTACTGTTACTGTACACAGAAAGTTTTCTGCTCTTATCCAAACATACTGGTTTAATCATAGTGAACACACGTTTAATGTTTTCCCATGGTCATTCTTTATCATGTAAGTATCAAAAGGTGTATCTTTGGATTGTATTGTGTTAAAATGTTTGATATTAAAATTTTCTGTTTAAAATACTTACTTGAATTTTATTTAAAAAATTGTCAACTGAACTTTGGTTTGGCATTAGGACAGATTTCTAAAAAATTTCTAAAATGGCCATAAACATATATCTGTCATTTTGTACTACATATTAATATAGAATGGTTCATAGCATTAATGATTATGAAATCAAAATATCAACTGAAAAAATTAAGATGCCATGTCCTGAAGGATCAAATATCCAACCAATATTTAATTCTTTATGTAAAAACAAGCATATCCATCTCACTAGTATTCACATTGGCTTTCAACTTAACAAATTATAAAATTATATATATATATATATAATTATTTTAAAATGAATTTCTTTGTGATTTACTTTTAGTTTAATTACTAATTTCTTTGTGATTTATCAGTGAATGTGTGATGTGTGTACCTACTTTATATATTCATGGACTGGAGCAGAAGAGAGTCAGGAAAGATCCAGGGCAAGATGTGGTTACCAGGGGCATGCCCCCAGGGACTTACTTCCTCATGCCTCATCAATGGATTAAACCATTCATTAGGTTAGAGCCCTCATGATGGAATCATCTCTGGAAATGCCATCAGAAGCAGACTCAGGTGTTCTCTACCAGTCTCCCAGGTAGCTCTCAATCATATCAGGTTGTCAGTCGAGGTTGGCTTCACACGCTGAGTCCAGGGTATTTATCTTGTGTATGTTGAGGTGCTTTACAAATAGGAAGAGAGTTGAGATAAGGTCTCATGTAGCCTGGATGACTGCAAACTCGCTGTGTAGCGGAGGTTGACCTGAACTCTCACTCCTCCATCTCTACCCTTCAAGTGCTAGGATTACAGCACTGTGTCACCATGCCTACTGCCAAGGAGGTTCTCGAAGAAGAGTTCTTTGGGAAGAGAGCATTGCTCACTCTTCCATTTAAAAATTTTATTTATTTATTTATTTACTTATTTATTTATTTGCAAGGAGAGAGCGAGAGCGAGAGCGAGAGCGAGAGCGAGAGCGAGAGCGAGAGCGAGAGCGAGCGAGAGCGAGAGCGAGCGAGCGAGAGAGCGAGAGAGCGAGAGCGAGAGAGCGAGAGCGAGAGAGCGAGAGCGAGAGAGCGAGAGCGAGAGCGAGAGAGCGAGAGAGCGAGAGCGAGAGCGCGCGCGCGCGCGCGCGCGCGCGCGCGCGAGAGAGAGAGAGAGAGAGAGAGAGAGAGAGAGAGAGAGAGAATGGGCATACCAGGCCTTCAGCCACTGCAAGCTAACTCCAGATGCATGTGTCACTTTCTTTGTGCATCTGGCTTTACATAAGTACTGGGGAATTAAACCTGAGTCATTAGGCTTTGTAGGCAAGTGCTTTAACCACTGAGCAATTTCTCCAGCCCCATTCCTCCCCTTTAGATAAAGAAATTTCACATCTTCTTCAGCTTCTGTAATGTTTATACATGTCATATCTATATATGCAAAGTCTCTAGGGCCAGTCTGAGTTTTATAAAGGATTGCCTGTAAGCCCCCTTTTCACAGAAAGTTGAGGTAGAAAGATAATTTATTTTATCCCTTGGTTCCAGAAGGACAGATATATCTTAATAATGCTATTGATTCTGAATTTCTTATTTTCCTAGTAGTAGAGCTATTCAATTTATAGAGAAGTATCTCATCTAATCCTTATCATGGTATTATGAGGTAGGCTCTATTGATATATAAATGCTACTGGTGAGATTGATCTAACCCAGTTGCTCAATTCACCCGAGGTCCTCCAGCTTGCAAGCATTGAAGCTGTCATTGAAGCCGGCCAATGAGTTTCTTAACTCATGGTCCTCCTGCTTCCGATCTGTCCTCATTGCTGCCAGCGCCCAGCATCTGCCCTCATCCCAGACAGCGAGGTTGTTGTTTTTGAAAGCAGTAGTTTGTGTTGATACTTTCTTTAATCACCGACTGGACAGTAACACGTGTACTTGTCAAAGGCAGTTAGGGCACATCAGTAGGTGATGACGTGTTGACAAGCCCACCAAATGCCGATTGCATTTGCTGGTCTGGAGGTGGAGGATGAGATGGGGGAGGATTATAAAATCCAGTAGTGCAGTGACATGTATTTCTAGACTTTTCTCTGGATCACCTTGAGCTTGGCATCTCCTAGAGCTAGGCTTTCAATGAGTGGAAAGATGATATGATTCTGCATTTTCTATTTAGGCCAAAAGGACAAACTAGAGACATTTTTGGCGACAGAACAATGGTTTAGGTCATGTTCCCCCCTTCTCTTCCCTAGTAAACTTCTTCTTGATCTGTGAAGGAGGTGAGGTCTGTCCTGGGTTTTTTTGCATCCTACTGGGTGAGCTGCGGACTCAGTTGTTAAGAGAAATGGTCACAGAACCAAGTGCAGGGGCCACCTCCTTTGGAGTATTTGTGGCAGGGGTGTGGGGGATGTAGGGGAGTCCTAAATACTGCTGTCCAAAACACTTGATCCCTGTCCTGGGCTTCCCACCATGAAGACCACTCTTTTGGGTAAGTCCCAGTTCTAGTCATAAGCAAAAACATTAGCAGGAAGGAAGTACATCACCCTCTCAGAAGCGTTTGATACTTGACACAGATAACAGGATCCAGTTCTTGAGAACTAAGATTGGAAGCTGGGTGTGAGAGAGGGGCAGAAGGTCTCCAGGGTGGAGATCCCAGATAATGAGGAAGGGTGGCAACTTGTGATCTGTCTGCTTCCTGAGTGGCCTAGCTGGTGTCTCCTCCTGGAGGAAGAGAGGGATGGTTGGCTTTCCTCTGTGGCCCTCAGGAACTGCTCCAAGGCCTGCCATGGAAAAGGTGTTGTGTTCATTGCCTGGAATTTGGGGTGAAGAAAGAATCAAGGGAAGAATGTAAAGGCTTTACCTTGATTCTGTCATTGCAAGGAGTGACCGTGAAAATATGACCAGGAGAGAAATACTCAACTCATCGGACACAGACACATTGAAGAAGCATAGAGCCAGGCTGTAGCAATGTGCCAGGCACGGAGGATACAGATATGTGAGCCCCATCCTGCCCCCAGGGGGTTTACTGGGCAGCTGGGGAGACATGTTATGCTGTAAACAGGAATAGGGTTTGAAATGTGTATTTATATTACCCGTAATGCGATGAGTAGATATCATCACTTTAGGTAGAATGCTGTTCAAAAATGTACAACTTGGATATAATCAGGAGAAAATGATAGAAAAGCCCAGATAAGGTGTCCTCAAAAGTGTCCAGGACACGAGATGTGGGACCCTGCATGGAATCTGGGAAAAGAAAATGAAGAAAACCAAAAGACAACCCACAAGCCTTTTCCTGCACGGGATCTGGTGAGATAATAGCAGTGTAAGTAATGCTGGATGATGTGATAATGAACTCTAGTAGTAATGAACTCTCTTGGCTAATAGTACTGTATCAATGTGAATTTCTTATTCTAATAACTACTATGCTCCTATGAGAGAACTTCCTTATTTTAGAAAATACACAGAAATAATTAGACATAGTAAGGCATGATGTCTGCTCTCAAACTCTCAATGCATTCAGAAAAATATATATAATAGAATGAAAAAACAAATATATTAAAGTGTTGGCTTGGGGGTGTAGATGAAAAACTACATAGGAATTCTTTATATTATTTTTGCTTTTCTATAAAGTATTATAATTTTTTTTTGTAAATGAGATAATCTATAAAGTATTACTGTAATTTTTTTCATAAATGAGTTAATCCTAATTGTTTCAAAAGAAGTTTTCAATACAAAAGGAAGCTTGTAATGTTGAAAGCTAATTTAAAATAAATCAATTAAATACAGTTTTTAAAAAAATGCATTGTTTTGCATGGATTATATGAGAATAAAGTAGCACTATGGTGGTTCAGGACACAGGCTCTGAAGCCAAATTTTCTAGGTCCAGTTCTTGGCTGTAACACTATGGGCTTGACTCGCATTGATGATATTGGTGCCTACATTGGCTGATTGAGAATCCAATGAGCTGAAGCCTGAAAAAGCATTGTCCAGTGAGTACATGGCAAGTGTGAAATAAGTCCACTCTTATACAATCTTGACCAAGGTATAGTTACCAATCATTACTTATAAATGTTGCATAGTATAGTATACCCACATTTATTTATCTTCTATGCTATATTGTTCAGTCACTTATATATTTATTTAGTCACTATAGCAATCACATCACCATCGATACTGTCCCCATGAAACAGATGTATAAATTGAGGCCCAGAAAAATCATGATATTTACCTATGCCCACCCCTCCCCCAAGATAATAATTGGCACAACCTGGAGCTGATCCCAGAGCTCTGACAACTAATCCTAGAGGAAATTCTTTGTTGCAGGTGCAGCCAACATCACTGGCCTCACTGGTCCTCGTTTAAACCTTTCAAGAGAGGAATTTCCTGTGACAATGCATTCGGGGGTCTTCCATCATCCTTGTATTTATCCATTGATCCATTGTTAAAACCTGTTTGTGTGTGGGCAGGATAGGGGCCATGGATTCTCCTTGTGATTATAGGCTGATTCCTTGAACCAGATTTAAACTGCAGTAGCTGGTCCCCAGCCCTAGGGGCTGTAAAGTCTCTCTGGCAGGTAAAATGAGCCTTAGAATACAATGTCAGGAAATCTTCATATAAATGTCACATGCCCTGTCTACTTCCCAAGACATGATTGTACCAGTTATCCTTGGCCATTCTGGAAACTATACATTGCTTAGGAAGAGCCTCAAAGTTCCTTTAGTCTACAATCATTCTCTTAAGAAATAAAAAAAAAATAGACAAAACCAGAAAAGTGACAGAAGATTACTGAGGAGTCTTCATCAGGACTTCAGAGGCCTGGAAGCTGGATTCCCACCTCCACGAGCCTCCGGATTGGCAACTGGGTGGGGTTGGGGTTCAACTCAACAGATGTTATGACTCTAAAGCAATCTTTGGAAATCTCGGTGGGGAGGAAGGGAAGCAACTCTTCATTGGTCAGGGATCATAATAACTGCCCTGTGTTTGCTCACAGCCTTACAATTTACACAGGCATTTCGACTTATTCCCAACAAGTGTTTGGGCCAGATTGAGGGATATGCTGTGAATCCTGTCAGATTTTCTTTATAACATATCTGCAAGGAGAGAGAGAGACAGAGATAGAGAGAGATAGGGAGAGAGAGAGGGAGGGAGAAAGGAAGGGAGAGGGAAGGAGAGGGAGGGAGAGGGAGGGAGAGGGAGAGAGGGAGAGAGGGAGGGAGAGAGAGGAAGGGAGAGATAGAGGGAGAGGGAGGGAGAGGGATGGACGGAGGGAGGGAGGTAGAGAGGGAGGGAGAGAAAGGGAGAGAGAGAGAAAGAGAAATGGGCATGCTGGGGCCCCCAGTCGCTACTAATGAACCCCAGATAGCATGCATCACTCTGTGCACCTGCCTTAACATGGGTACTGGGGAACTGAACCTGAACCATCAGGCTTTTCAAGTGCCTTTAACCACTGAGCCATCTCTCCAGGCCCTTTTTTTCTCTTTTCATTGACAGGTGTACTGTTGGAATTTCTTGTGAGAATATAACTGGATCTCAAACCTAACTGAACATATAGATTTAATTAAAATTTTTTAAAATCAATGTTGCTCTGCTAGCCTCAGTGATTTAGCATGCAAATGAAATTATTCATTAAATATTGTCCATGAATTACCTTTTAATTTTACTTTTCCAATGCTGATTTTTTTTTTGCTTCAAATCCACAAACTTTAGGAGCTCTTGCTAGTGTATTTTGATGGACTTTGTAATTTTCCATGAAGTTCATTCAGGTGTCATTCAGTTAAGCTATTTCCTAAAGCTTGTAGTTACCCTGAAGTTACTCAGCAATCTGGAGCCTCTCCCTCCCCCATGCTTTCTGCCTTCACTAGCTCATAACCTCCTCAAGCTCTCCAGGCTAACAGTCTCTCCCGTAGTTACTGTCCTGTTGGGGAACTTATCTGATTTTTTTGGTTTTGACACTGATACTCCAGCATCATCAGTGTTTATTCACCACCCCTTAGTCATCTTGGTCTGCCTTGAATCTGCCAAGTTTAAGTATTTCTGGGTTCTCTCTCCAGTCAAAAGATAAAGGTGGAGGGGATGTGGAAAAACTCCTTGAGATGTTTGAAAGAAGAAGGGAACAAGATAGAGAAAGCCTGCTGCAAACCTGATCACAGAGTGGGCGGCAAAACATGGGATGGCGGGGAATCATAGCCGTTGGGTTTAAGTCTTCTCCATCTATGTTTCTTCCTCTTTATATTAATAAATATAAAAATACAAAAAGGTTTTGCTATGACTTTTTAAACATTTACACAATATATTTTGATCATTGTCATGGTTTGATCCAGGTGTCCCCCACAAACAAATGAATGTGTCTGGTTAATCGATCCTCAGATGATGGCAGTTTGGGTTTTACAACCTGGCTGGAGCTGTGTTGTTGGGGGCGGGCTTATAGGGTTTTAAGCCAGCTTCCCCTGGCCAGTGTTTGGCCCACCTTCCTGCTGCTATTTTCAGTGCTGTGGCGGAGGTGATGTCTATCCCTCTGCTCATGCCATCATCTTCCCTGCCAGGATGGAGTCTCCCCTTGAGTCTGTAAGCCAAATAAACCCATTCCTCCACAAACTGCTTTTGTTTGGGCTCTTTCTGTGCAGCAACTAGAAAGCTGACTACAACAATCATATTCACCTCTCATGCCTCTTTCCTCCCCCTAATTATCCATTTCTACGTTCATGGTGTGTGCGTATGTACTGTGCATGTGAGTATGCATGTTCATATGTGTGTTGTACATGTGTATGTGTGTGTGCAGGTGTAAGCTGGGAGTTAACATTGGGTATCCTCCCTACCCTAATCGGTCTCTTATTTATTTATTTATTTATTTATTTATTTATTTATTTATTTATTTATTTATTTATTGAGATAGGGTCTCTCAGTGAGTCCAGAGCTTACTGATTTGGGCAGACTATCTCGCAGTGAGCCACCAGATCCCCCTGTATCCACCTCTCCAGCACTTGGATAGGTTTGTGCCATCATGCTCAGTAGTTTAAGTGGGTTCTGGAGATGTGAGCTCAGATCCCTGTGCTTCCACAGCGTGCACTTTACCCACGGAACCATTTCCCCAGCCATCATATTATTTTTTTCACAATATAGATTCCATATATAAAAGACAAAGCAATATTTATCTTTCTGCGTCTGGATTATTTCATTTAATAAGTGATATTTCCAGTTCCCTCCATTTTTTGCAATTGACATAATTTTTGTTCTTCTTTATGTCTGAGTCATACTCCAGTGTGTATATATGAAATTTTCTTTATTCATTCATCTGTTGATGGGCACCAAGGTGTTTTTCATAATTGAAAATCAAAACTACACTGTTTCTTACCCCAGTCAGAATGCCCATCATTGAGAAAACAGCAAGGAATGCTGGTAAGAATGTACAGCCAAAGGAACCCGCACACACTGCTGGTGGGAATGGAATTGGTTTTGCTAAAATGGTTCCTCAGAGAACTGAAAGAGATCCCCTGTATGACCCAGCTGCCCCAGTTCAGCTGTATTTCTAATTTAGAGTTGAAGATGCATTCATTCCATCCATTATGGTATCAACTGTGAGAACAATGCCCAGTTCATCACCTGGGGGGGGGGGCTGCATGCAGAAGCTGATCAGTTTTAGCAATGGTGAGTGAAGGCTTGAATTCTAGGTCTTTCTCCCATGTCACCTTTGCAGAACTGAGAGCGAAAGGGATAATCTGATATCTGGAACATTTCCTACTTTACTGTGACAAGAAAACATTTCATCTCAAGTTTAGATGTAATCATGATGATGAAGATGCAAAGGTAATAAAAATTGATTCTGATGAATTGATTTTTACTTCTTCATCACCATTGTCTCATTGAGAAGGAAAATGTGTAATGGATATAAATATCAAATACATGGGAGAATAAATTGAAGGGAATTATAGACTACCATTTTATAGTGTGTCTTCTGAATCAAGATATCTGTTTCCATAAGTATTTTCTTTTTTTAAATTAGTTTACCTTAAATATTCTTTTTTTCCTTTTTTATCCATAATTAGATACATTGAATGAGCAAATCATGAGTTGGTATCTCCAGTTCCCCTGTTCTGTGTCCCCAGTCAGCTGACTCCTGGGCTATCCATTATCCTCTACCCCATGGACTGATGCAGACTGCCTACGGAGGAGGATATCCATAAGTATATTCTTAGCAGAGACTAAAATCAAAGACCTTTAAGTTTTCATCAGTAACCTACAGAAGGCCTGATACGTCTATTGATCCTTAGGGCTGGGGAGAGAGCTCAATGTATAAAGTGTTTGTCACACAAGTGTGAGGACCCTAGTTTAAATCCCCAGAACCCAGGTAAAGCCAGATGCATTGGTGAAAGTGTCTGAAATCCCAGCGCTTCTGTTGCAAGGTGGGAGGCAGGGACCGTAGAAGCCCTTGGGGATTCTCTCAGGCCAGCTAGCCTTGTGAATTCAGCCATGAACAAGAAAGAGACCCTGTTACCTGTTTTCCTCTGACCTGCTCCATAGCACCTGTGCACCTGCACTCCCACATGTGAACATGTATACACATACTAAGATTTTAAAAGACAAGTCAACAAAGCCAGATTGTATGTCACCTCCTCCAGGAAGTCTCTCGAACTCACTGTGCATCCTTAAATAGGCTGGATAAAATGGCCGCTATAATATATAAAGTCATTTCTGCTCTATTTATACCATATTGTAATTACCTGTTCATATGTTCTCCAGCCAACTAGGTGATGTTTTAACTCATCTTTCCATTCTGAGGGTTCAGGGTAATTCCTGGTAAACTATTTTTGCCTTGGGAAATATTTTCTGAATGAAAAGCCAAACATTTACCAGGTCAAACAAAGCTTGGCTTTTGAATAGGGTAAGAATTGAGGTCAGGGAAATGTGGTTCCCTTTGGCCATAAAGTGCTTACATATTGCACACTACAACACAGGGCTTCATGATCTTTTCAACCTCTTATGTGATTATCCCCCCAAAACACCCATGGGCCATAAAGGGCTATAATGACCTTGGCTGTTTCTGGCAGCTTCATATCATTTTAACATAAAGTCTGGCCTCTTTTCATTCTAACTCCAGGCAAGACAGGAAGTGTCAGAAGATCGCCCCTTCTCCAGAACATCTTCACAAATCCTGACCAGCCTTTGGGAGTTCACCAGTGTGTGAAACATAAGGAATCAGCACGATAGAGGCATATTTGTACAATTTTTAAAAGATTAAACATGATATAGTACTGGAAGTGAGCATGAGAGACTGGAGGCCTGGGTTTTAAGCTTTCCCTTGCTACAGGGGATGGAAAGAATATTGTTTCTCCTTAAAATGATTTATTTAAATGGGTAGGCTAGAATTCTACTTAAAACCAGTGTCTGAATGCACCTGTTTAAGTCAGCTTCTTGTTCTCCTAGGTATTTAGGCATTGAATTTTCCCCATTAGGAGAGTGATTGACACTGTGGTCCTTACAATAACACATGATTATAACTCTGCAAATGGCAATTACATTCAATGGAAACCAGATGTTGCATGGAATTTGACTCTTTTGGTTTCTTGGTGAAGTAGATGAATTTGTAAAGTAGAAAACCACAATCATTACTCAGATGGACTGTACATGAATTAATGACATAATATCTAAATCATATATGGTTGAAAATAATGATTAACTTAAACTATCAAGATAAGCTAATGAAAAACAGACTCTTAAAAATTAAAGATGTGTTTTCTTCAATATATGTTATTCATATGCTAATCACAAAACCAGCCTGGTTTTTATGTCTTGTCAGCCCCAAATAAGGAAAAAACATATTTAAAAAGAAGTCCTTTTTGGTGTTTCACATGAGGCAGAAAGTGAACAACTATGATAGTTTTTCTTGGCTTGAGAAAATTTCAAGTGTCTGAAATCAATCTTTTAAAAACATATTGTTGTTAAGGACAGTTAGCAGTGCTTTATGCTGAATTAAACAGAGATAGTATATTTCTAAGGACACATTTGGCCTGCAAAGTATCAGCTTTACATGTCTGTGCAAAGTATAACCCCTCAGATACTTCTCTCTCCAGAGTCTGTGTCCAAATGGGTGTGTGCATCCACTTGCACACACACGCACACGCACACGCATACACTCACACACAGATGCCTCAGGTCAGGAAGGGAAAGTCAGCCGTCCACAGGAACCCCCACTATTCTTGAAAAAGCTTAGCCTTCAGTGAGCAACCTCCGAAGCGGTGAGGTTCTCAGACCTTGGCCTGTCATTTCCACTGTCATGAATGTTCAATGACATCATCACTGTAAAATTAGGAACTCTCGCTCTTTTCCTGCAGATGTGAAAGTTTGACATCGCATTCCATGGTCCCGTGCCACATTTCATCAGCGTTTTTCCTTTGCTTTCTCCAAAGCCCGCGGCCGCATGTGGCGTGTAGATTGCAGTGCAGTTTGGGATCTCATATCAAATGCAGCTACCTAATCCCAGGCGGCCGGGCTCCAGCCCACACCTGCAGCTCATTGAATCCTCCCTCCCGGAGCACAAAGGGCTGATTTACAGCACGAAGGATCCAGGCCCTGGTTGCAGCTGGAGCTCCAGCAGGAAAAGGAAGTTGTTCATCATCTTGTATGCATTTCATTAACAATAGTGTACCCGATATGTAGCTTATAGAATAATTTCAAATCACTGACAGAGAGCATTATGGCATTTGGCACTACGAGGAAAAATACTTCAGGATGGGCAAATTAACCATGAGCGTGAGGTTTCTATGCGACCCCTGGAACCATGCGCTCTGATTTATACTAGGTGGGGTGACCTTGTGCTATTCTCTGATTCCTTGGGCATTTGCCCATTTCTTCTTTCTTTCCCTTTGTCTTTGAAGCGACTCTGGGGTAGGACTGGGATAGCGTTAGCTTTCTTCTTCTTTCCATGGAATAAGCAACAGCTTAGAGTAACCTATGCTAATCTTGGTGTTTCAAAACCAATCATTTGAGGGACTGTCTCTGTAGCTGGCAGGATAGCAGCTGCATGGCGAACAGGGCAAACAGGATGTGTCCTTCTCTGTTTTGAGTGTCCATGGCCAGTGATGCCAGGGAATCCCAGTCAGACATTAACATCACAGGGCTGGAAGAAAAAAAAAATAACGGGAAAGCCTCTGGCTTGATTTCATCACCAAGACTGGTTATGCAACTGTTTTGATAATGACTTGCTTTTATTTTTTTTTTAAGTCTTCATCATGAGGGTGAAGATGAAGGAAGACTTCAGAGGAGACAATGAGGGGACACATGCAAAGAAAGGCTGTCCACATTCAGTCATGGATGACAGAGGGCAGAAGGCCTTCATTCCTACCTGAGGAGTTACTGGCAGTTAATGGTGACTGGGGAAGTGGGAGTTATTGTCCTGAGTGGTAGAGCCAATGTGTGGACACAGTCCACGTGTGTCCATTCAGGAAACCAGCGCAGTGGGTCAGAACAGAACACAAAGAAATGGACCTCCAAGTAGAAGGACTAGTTGGGAAGAAGGGGTTCAGCAGAGGAAGGATGGGGGCACCAGGAGAAAGCAATGGGAAAGGATCCTGATCAAAATCCATTATATACACGTACAAAAGTTGTCAGTAATTAAAAGGACTGTGTGTGGCTGAGGTTATACCCCCAGCCCGCAGGCAGCCTCGAACCTGTGTCCTCTGTGCCCAGCCTGAGCCTCCAGGAGAGACCTCCTCTTCAGGAAGGTTCTCATTGCTCTGTTTCCTCAGCTCTTCCATGGAAGTATCCTGCAGATACCAGTGGAAGGGTCTAGGAAGGAAATGAAAAGCTTTAGATTACACCCTCAAAACCAGCAAACAAACAAACAAACAAATAATAAAAATGCTTCAGAAGCTAGGGGAGCTCTCTGCATTGAGGTCCAGCCTGGCACAGGAAGCCATCAGCGATACCCAGAATGGAAAGGCAAAGACTTCTGATTGTTTGTCGTGGTCACTTGAATTTCAATTGTTTTATAGAGGAGGACAAAATCAATAAAAGTAGCCCTGCTCATGGAAGAGAGAGCAGGGGAAGAGAAGCAAATTTCTCTTCACTTTGTAATGGTAAACAAAGCAGGCTCCAGCAGTATCTGATGTGGCTGCACAGGGCCTGGTTTCCAGTTTCTCTTGATGTGTCAAATGTGTCCCTTATGTGGATCATGGTTTAAAAATACTTCTATGCAGTGGGTTCGGGAAATCAATAAGCTTTTATGATTCTTTCCTTGCTTCACATAATTTCTGATTTCAAAAGAAGCCCCGGGTATTCCTTTAAGATGGTTATATATTATGCATTTTAAAAAGTAACAATTCTTCCAAGATTTCCCCCAGCATTGTTAGAATCTTTTTTTTAATCTTCGAAGCTTTTTGTTCTCTCCCTCTGTCTCTCTCTCTCTCCCAATGCTAATGAGTATGAGGCTTACACATAAATCGAAGCCGGATTTATAAAATGCAATATAAAAGTCTTTGGGAAGGAAGATAAATATAACAAGCTATGAAACCATGTTAGCCTCTTCCAGCATTGGAGTAACTACAAACAGAGACATTAATGACCAGGATGTATGACGTTGCCCAGGTTAGGGGTCTTGGGCTCCCAGGAAGTGGCCTTACGATGAGCTGGCCTGAATTTCTTGATTTTTCTGAAATTCATATCTAATTGCAGATTGGAACCTATCCATCGGCTTAGTCTGTAAAAACAATTTTCTCTGAATATTTACCCAAAGTGCATTATTGCTTATACAGTTGTGAAAAGCATTTAGCACGTTATAATCCTATATTTGCTCCTATGTGGGCCTGGGAGTGTACTCTCCTTACAAAATTCACAAATGCCTAGAAGGCTAACAATTTTTACAAAGTGTTCCTCATGGAAAACATCTGGAAGTTTTCCAGAATGGCATTCCAGATGTTATAGTTTTAGCAGTCACAAAAGTGCACTGCACATACAGAGAGAGAGAGAGAGAGAGAGAGAGAGAGAGAGAGAGAGAGAGAGAGAGAGAGAGAATATGTGTGTGTTTCCTTATTTGACATAACATGCTACTTGTACATACCGAGCTCTTCTTGCTCTACCTCTGGAACATTTTAGGTTTGAACTGTTTATATTCCATTGCTGGACAACTCTGTTTTCAGGACAATTACACATCTGGAAGAAGGGAGACCGATGGAGACTACTGTAACCAAATATTCACTGAGAGAACAGACTTTTTAATTGGTATCTTAAAATTGATTTTTAAACTTTTGAGCCAGAGAGAAGACTAAACCCAGGGGCAGTGGGGGCCTGGTTGCATTGTGGAAGTGGGGAGAGAACTTTTCTTTTTCAGTGCACACTTAGCAGAGAAGAAACAACCCCCTTCTTGACATAGTCACATGGTACAGGGAGAAAATAAGAGACAGTGGAGCAGCCAGAATAGACAGGACACCTTCTTTAAGAAGGCTCAGGATTGCTTGAAGGGGCAGAAGTCCATTTAGGCACACTATCCAAGTTCATGTATTTGATCTGTCTCCTCTCCTGCCCCCACCTACATAGAGGCTCTCTCTATAAAAGGCAGCACCTGGAGACATCAGAGCCTGCTGAATTTCAGACAAGAGACTATTTCGTATCTTAGACCATCTCCTTGTGGGTATTGTCTAATGGCAGGTCTCCCTCTCAGGACAAGGGCAGAGGAAGAAGACAGGAAAGATGACGACAAGGGAGATCTCCCATGGCTACCGTGGAAAGAAGGGCCCAGTCCTTGGGGCTGCTTCTGTCTTAGGGAATGCAGATGCACTGGTCCAGCTGGTCAACAACCCAGCCAGACACGAGGACCTCCTTTGAGCAAAAAGATTTGTTGAGCATTACATTGAAACAAACTCATTTTGTATTATGAGTGCTTTTTCAGGAAGAGGGGAGGGGATTCTAGAAGGAAAACAGCCTAGGCAAAAACCAAGTGGGGACGGTGGGCATGATGGATTGTATGCCAGGGATGGTGAAAGGTCTACGTGGCTGAAGTGAGTGTGAGGGCTTCAGAAAAAGGGTAGCGTTCCTACAAGAAGGGTGCAGGTTGCTGAGGGTCAACAACAGGAGGAGAGGATAGTTCTTGTGGGCTTGGATAAAGAATGTCTGGAGAGACTTGGACCAGAGGGTGGGTGGGGACTGGGAGAACACTTCTGATCTCTGTGCTTCAGTCAACTAGGCCAACGTTACCTGAGCACTTGCTTTGCTGCAGACGGTCTGCAGCATGCATGCTGTGTCGACCATGTCCTTGGAGAACACACGAGTCCTGAGCTTCCTCGCTTCTCAGGCGCAGGTCAGCAAGTGTGCAGAGAGGCATCACCGCCTGAGGCCAGGTGGACCTCTCAGGAGGCCGATTAGAAAATGACAGTTATTACCCATAGTTCTTCTGCTGTGGCATTGGTAGAGTTTTGCTCTAAGCATTTGTCCTAGTGACTTTCTGCACAGTCCTGAACTGGCTTTTTAAGGTCAGATTCAGGGATGCTGTCAAGGAAGAGGTCCGATGATTCCCTGATACTGTGTTGGGACCTCTCAAGCCCCCACTGCCTTGTTCCTTGGAAAGCTCAAAGGGGAGTTGCTAGAAGCTTCTCTGTCGGGCCATGGGGGCAGCACAGTTACCTGGGATGGCTGTTGGAAACAGGCTCCTTTGGACTGTGGCCATGTCCTGGGTTCTGGAAAGGTTTCAGTCTAGGCGGTTCTTTATCTTCACTGAAACAATTCCATGGCATTTTCTCCATCCCTCTTAGAGAGGTGGTTGTGGCCTCGCTGGCCCCTCCTAGGGCTGCCTGGATTCCTGGTGGGCACTGACTCCTTGAAGTCCCAGCCCAACACTGGGGCCTCACAACAGCAGAGCTTCTCACCTTCAGGCAGTATCAGAGCAGCTTCCCCAAGAGGGGATCTCTTGGTCCCACAGTCTTGCTCGCAGGGTAGTCACTAGAAGACACTGGAAGACGCCTGGAAGGGTGCCAGGCACAGTGAGAGAGAACAAAGCACTGAGACTGAGAAGCACTCCAGGCCTGGACTCATGACAACTATCCTTCCTCACCTATCCGTTTCCTCATCAGTAATGAGGAATCATTTTGGGAATTTAGAATTATTGCTTCTAAATCTTAGCAATATGTTTGGGAAGTGTTATTTGTTTAAAAAAGTAAGCAAGGCATGATGGTACTCGCCTCTAATCTCAGCACTTTGCACGTTGAGACAGGAGGATCAATGTGAATTTGAGACCAGACTGGCCTACATAGTGAGTTCTTGGCCAGCTTGGGCTACAAAGTGAGACCTTGTCACAAACAAACAAACAAACATCAACAGTTTGCTTCTTTGCACATGGAGTCATAATTCAAAGTGAGGCAGATGTCCATTGTCCCTAAGGGAAGAAGTGGCCTCTGTTAGTGACGGCACCTGTCAGCTCACATTGCTGCTCCTCATTCATCAGGCATTCCCATGTGCTTTCCTGTCAGTCACTTCTCTGACCCTCGTCAATCTCCCAAGGTCATGTTCACACTCCTGTCTTGATATGCTTGGCATCTGTAATGTTTCTAGGGCCAATGAAATTCTCTCCCAAGGAATCAACAGACCAAAGACTCCCAGTTCAATACTGACTCTTTCTACTTCACTACCTTTTTGGACATCACATACTCTTAGCGAAAGATACCCCTAGTCTTCTCTGTATCACTGTCTCTGTCTCCCTCACCTGTGTGCATGCGCGCTCACACACACACACACACACACACTCAAACTCAATCCTATTTTTGTGGCTCTATAATGGCACATTTACATAAATCCCATAATAAATGTTCACATCTCTAATTCCATCACCTCCAATCTACCTTCTCTCTCAAATGAGATCAGAGTTCTTCTGAAGTCTGTGTTGGACTTTGACACCACTCAAAGGCCTTCACCATGTCACCATTACTTCCAAGTTAACACCCCCCCCAAAAAAAATAAGCCAAAATTGCTGAGCTAGGAGTCAGGTCCCTATCACTTAGTTCTTAGTCCTTTTAGGCCCACATCTCCCTTCTTCTCTCTCATCTTTATGGCGTTCCTCTAATCCTTCACATCTGCTTGTTCTGCATGCTTCTTCCACACTCATTCTTTAACCTCCAACCTGACTTTTTATCTTTGTTTTGACAAAATTAAAACTAGAGCATATTGTTGGACATTTGTGTTATAGACTTTCATTTTGTGTGCTCCTGAGGGTTGTTGACCCTGTAACTTCCCTGTGAGCTATCGTTTTGAGACACCTTAAGGCCAGAGATATCCACTTGAGAAAACCAGCAATAGCCCAGTGACAGATGGCTGGGTACCCACGATCAGATCACTGAGGCAAGGTGTCATGAACTAGGTCATTCTGAAAGTTCACAGGGACACCAGAGAGGGTGCCCACCTCTTCCATCAAAGGTCCTGAAGGTCAGGTTGGGTTTTGACCCCAACAGAAACCATAGGGAATGAGAAGACCTCCCACTCTTCCAGATGAACTTTGGGTGAATTTGTAGGTATAAGTCTTGTCCTCAGTGACCCCAAACATCCTGTCATAGATATTTCATTGGTAATATAGAGAATTTGGGAAGATGAGTTACATATGTATTGTCATGGTTTGATCCAGGTGTCCCCCACAAACAAATGAATGTATTCTGATAGATCGATCCTCAGCTGATGGCAATTTGGGAATTAGAACCTCACTAGAGCTGTGTTGTTGGGGCGGGCTTTTGGGGGCTATAAGCCAGCTTCCCCTTGCCAGAGTTTGGCACACCTTCCTGCCACTGTTTGCAGTGCTGTGGCAGAGGTGATGTCCAGCCCTCTGCTCATGTCATCGTTTTCCCTGCCAGAATGGAGTCTCCCCTCGAGTCCGTAAGCCAAATAAACCCATTCCTCTACAAGCCACTTTTGTTTGGGTTCTTTCTGCGCAGCAACTAGAATGCTGACCGCAATATGTATATACACATATTACTTTGAAGCAATAAGGGACTATGACAGATACCTTTGTTGATTTCATTGATGCAATGTCAAGACTGCAGTACAAAATTCAGTTTTGGTCCTGCATTTTTTTCTGAATTTAAAAAGCTCGAGTACACACATGACATGTTCTGAGTATTGGATATGGAGGTGTTTATTGGTAGCATCCAATCTCGTCCCACTTACCTCCAGGGAGGAACATTTGATGCCTATCTGGACATCAGCTGGGACATCCTTGTCATATCTCATTTTCATTTTGGGTGTTCTAGTTTATTCAAGTCCAAATGCCTCTTCCAGTTTTCTGTGAACTCCAAGGGATAATTAAAACAAATAAATGCATGGTTTAGTCTCTGCTTTCTAAGCCTGTCTCGATTTTCCATAAGTGTAGGGGGCCATTTCTATGCTTGAGCCTGTAGCTCAGGCCTTTGCACACACTGACGCAAGGTGACTCGGTTTGCTTTATGCCTTGCTCCCAAATGTGCATGGACTCCCAAGAGGGAATCATTCTACAGTGTGAAAGAGACTTCACAAATATTTCCTTCTGCACAATTCAGCTGTTAAACAGCTTCTCTTTTCTTGTGTGATATTTTAAGAGAAAACATTTATGAATTTAACTGAAGGAGTCTGATAGTCAACTCAAAGCATGGCAAAAAATGTTGTGTGTCTAGGAGTAGGTAGGAAGGTCCTAAGAAGCCTTCTGGCAAGTTGTGGGACTGAGCTTTGAGAATTGGAGTCTACCCTGAAGAAGGGGGAGGCATGGTTCAATGATAGGACAAACCTTGTGAGCCAGGGAGTGGGTTCTGAATTGGAGCACCAAGAAGGTGAAGCAGTTGAAGACCTAGAGGCAAAAAGCCCAGCCTCAGGTCCATTGGAGCCTGGGTCCCAGGAGGAGACATGATTGTTTTGCTGATTATAACCACTAGTAAGTCCATAAAATGCATTCTCCTTTATGAATGAGTGCTCCCTGCCTCTCTGGAACCTAACAGGAATTTCTAAAACGACTCCTTTGGGAGGTATTTTCCTACTTAGTTGATCCCCAGTACCCGATTTTCAGCTAAGAGGTCGGCAGTATCTATTGACAGACATTCTCTGTCCTGTTCCCTGAGGTCTTCTTATCATGCTTCTGAGAAGGCTACTTTTCTCTTCTTTCTGGCCTCAGTGCTCCCTCCCCTCTCCCTTCCTCTTCCAATGTGGCTGCTCCTTGTACCGCCTTCCTCTACTGTTCTTCCTGAGCCTTGATTAGAAGTAAACTCACAGAGCGGCCCCTGGGCAGCTGTTTCCCTCCCCTCCTCCCTGAACTAGGCATCTGGTTTTCATTCTCTCTTGATGCATTGGTCTCTACCTTCACCTGGCTCTGTTTATGTATATATTATTTCTGGTTGAAACCCTGAGCTCCTAACCAGTTTTGCATCCCCTCCCCCAAAAAGTAACAACTGTGAAGAGTTGGGCAGGTTGAGAAGCACTTGGGTAAGATTCAGGGTTTAACTCGAGTCAAATTTCTATATCCAGGGGGATGAGAACATGTGTCTTAAAGTAGGTCTTCCTAATCTGTACCTGTGGGCAACCTTTATGGAGTCTACTAACATCTAAAATGGGTTTCCAATTGATGTGTGGATAGGGGAAGCCTTCTGTAGAAGGCATCCAAAGGAATTATGATATTCTTCATGTGATCTGTGATCCAAAGAAGGTTCACTTCACCTCCAGTGATCTTTGTGTATGGCTATTTTGGCATCGAATTAATTATCACTATTAGATGATGGAGCTTGGAGATTATGTCTTTGCTGAGCTCACTGGGCAGTGGGGTCAACAGTGAGACCAAGACAAGCTTCAGTGCTGTACCACTCAGCCCACAACAGGGGAGAGAAGTCTCTGCATTTCCTGCATACCTTTCTCGCCTGTTGGGCTCCTCAGCTGTGATAAGGAAGGTGGCCCAGCATCTGCACTTTCTCTGGGTGCCTGGAAAGGAGGGTCACTTGGAGAACCCATTTTCATCTTGGCTGGAATGAGAAGATCCTACACAGCTTGTAGAAATCCCATTGCCCAGCTGAGTTAATTTCTTTTTTTTTATATAGTGATAAGCTGGTAATTGATGTCTCTAAATGACCATATTGAAATTCTCCTCAGGTTCTTATTTATAATTCACAAATTAAACAATATTTGGAGCAAATTGAAGGTAGATATAGAGAAGGTGAGAGTCTCATAGATGTTTACTTGTTTAGTAAATCTAGTGTTCACGAAAATATTTACAACATAGGCTCATTCAAAGTTAAAGCAAAGAATGATATTCAACCCTTTTTATAACATTGGGCCCTTAAAAAAAAATCTTTTTCCAAAAGGGTCATATGTCACCAACATCTTGGCAAAAACTAGAGAGAGAATTCCTCATAAAATCAGGAACAAGGCAAAGACGGCTGAGGGAGAAAGATGAAATGTCCACTTTGGATCAACTCTGGCAGTAGAGGGTCCTGAAACACCGAGGCCCTGGGTAGTGAGCCTAGTACTTATCTAACTAGATGTGTGACCTTAGGCTTGTTACCTTTCTGTCCCTCAGTGTTCTCAACTCTGAAATGGATCTGGCCAGTGAATATACTTTGCAGGATATAATGACAGAGATCAAGTACTTGTTGGTACTTCCAAAAGTCAGCTTTTAAAATATTTAGGTGATTAATGCATGAAGAAGTGGCTCAGAGACCGTGTGGAAGTGGTCATGGGCAACTCAGTTAGTTGACATGAACTCTGGCTTTGGTACTCAGCCAAGAGAGTCCTGTTGAATCATCAGGTCCCCGCTGTTTAAGCCTGGACTTGGAGTATTGGAAACACAAGAAGTATAGTAGAAGTAGAATAGCTATGCAGCACAGGCTAACGCCCTGTAAGCCCCCTTTCTGAGAGCAGCCCTGTCTCGCAGAGACTGAGGCAGGTATTGTCTAGTTCCTCCACCCCAGGGGCAGCTGCAGAACAGCTGGCATAGCGTTAAACCAGGGCCTCCCTTCTTACCTTCTCCTTTATAACGAGCCTTGAGTAGGCTCATATCAGAAATCAAAGCCACTTGTAAAAGATGGCTTTCCCCAAAGTGGGTGGCTCTCTGATTTTTCTCTCCTAGCAGGGACAGTTTGCACCTTTCATCACTGAAACCACAGTTGCAGCTTGAGGAATGCAGTGGAATGAATTCTGCGGGTCTCAGTTCGCAGTGTTGAGCACCCTTGCTTGCCATAAATGAATCACATTCGTTTTTCACACTTTGGTTGCTGCCGCCCTCCCCTAGCCCAGGGAGGCAGGAAAAGCTGCTGATGTGGGAACATAAACGTCTCTCAGGCCTCTGCAGCCAGGTCTGGCAGCACTGGCAGGTGCATGGGGCTACCCAGCATCCTTTGTGGCACTTGTGGCATGCCCAGCTTCTCATTTTCACTCCTTCACAAGAGAAGACTCACTCCCACCTGCTAGGATGAGGATCCTCGGTTGAAAACCAAAACTGCAGAGATGCAAACCCAAAAAGGAAAAGATGCCCAGGGTGCCAGGCTCTAGGAGCAGTGGGACTTTGAGCAGATTAACTCAAGCTTTGGCTTATATTATCTCTTCTGCCGTGGCTGCTAGAGGTGTTACACAGGACTATTCACACAGGACTATTAAAACATGGTAGAACCTTCTCTCTCTCTCTCTCTCTCTCTCTCTCTCTCTCTCTCTCTCCTCACTCTGTTAAATGCATAAATACATGAATGAAAAAGAACACTACAAGTACCAACGGACTCAGGTTTACTTAACTTTTTCTTTCTCTATGTCCCCTGCTAACCTAAAATGTTTGGTAAGGGCAGGAAGGACATCTTAGTCATTATACTTCCAGTTCATCAGTGTCTGGCAGGTACTTAACTTAGTTCATGGAAAATTAATGAATCCAGAGCAGAGATAATACTATCATGCCAAGGTCCCAGAGTAGCAACACCCCCCGCCTTGTTCTACGTTTATTTATTCAGAGTCGCATTTCGTGTTAATTCTTTCATAAGTTACTGAGGTCCTCAGGGAAGGGATACTGGCCCTTGAAGAGGTGCCTGTCACATGACGTGGATGAAATAAATGACACAGAGATCAGATTGAACCCCAGACCAATGTTGACTTGAAAAAATAATAGTATTTTTGTAAGTATGAAGGAAACAAAAGTTTGTTACAAAACTTGAAAGATACAAATAGTATAAAGACTAATATGTAGAAACAAATTAATCCCTTCTCCTAATTCTACTACCCAAGGATTATTAAATATGAGATGATTTTAATTTTATTTAAATTTACTAAGATAAAATATAATTGGGAAGTTATTTAGTTTCTGATATGACTAAATGAATTTTGATTTCTTTATCCCAGGGAGACAAATATTTTAAGGTTGGTGTCATGTGTTATAATTTATCTGTCCTGTATGTAAATTTAAATTTTTTTTCAAATATTTTATTTATTCATTTTCAAGGAGAGAGAGAGAGAGAGAGAGAGAGAGAGAGAGAGAGAGAGAGAGA